>JAGKRY010000017.1:0-191095 GCA_020002325.1 Chrysosphaeria jannelii | reverse complement strand
TCCATGACATTCCGAGTGATGTGTGCTAGCGACGACGTGGCAAGATATCCATCTGCGAGTACGTGCTTCAATCTAGTGAAGCTGTACCTTTACGAAACCAAGGAGCAGATGAAGGCAAAGTTATGGGATGCGGTGAAGGAAAGCGAAGGCTTTGCATTGAGCTAAACTATGCTCTTTTTGGAATATTTGAAGGAAAGCATTGGGATCTATGAACATAATCTAGATGGCATCTAAGGATCATGTATTGAATGAAAATAAATTAATTATTATCCTATTCAAAGCTTACGACGACAAACCATTCCTTCCAGCTTACAGCTCGGCAGGCATCTAGCACTCAAGTCGCTTCCCAGCTTTTAGAAAACCCCATTTATAAAGAGAGACGAAAAGTCCGTGGCGGCGATTTGAAATTCGCCCTACAGTGGAGCTTGGTGCTTAGGTGGAAGGCACTATTGAATCATGCGTGACAATGGTGAATCATCCTCGAGAGGAAAGAGGACAATGTTACTGCCGTTTTGTTTTGCACTACATGGCTTGTGACTAGTACCAAACGGTTTGATATTCCGTGT
Source organism: Chrysosphaeria jannelii (assembly GCA_020002325.1). Classification (NCBI taxonomy): domain Eukaryota; kingdom Fungi; phylum Ascomycota; class Sordariomycetes; order Ophiostomatales; family Ophiostomataceae; genus Chrysosphaeria; species Chrysosphaeria jannelii. The sequence continues at coordinate 190,529 of JAGKRY010000017.1, read as the reverse complement.
TTTGTTTGCCATTTTGTAAACATTCCTTTTTTTCACCAACGCTCGTTTCTCACCATCTCTTTCTTTTTTTTTGAAAGAGATGAAGCTCAAGAGGTTTTTCCTAGTGGTACCACTGGTATTGGTGGAGGGGACCTCTATGCAATGTTTCTGGCCGGATGGCACGGTCAATACGGCCCATGCACCCTGTCTCTCGGCCCAAGGAGACGCCCTTGGACTCTGCTGCGAGCGTGGGTCTGTCTGCATGAACAATGGCATATGCATGCGGTCGAATGGCCAGACTGAGAGTATCAACTTTAAAAGAAGCTCTGGACCAGCGCCGCCCCCCGTCCCATCTGTGTCGTTTACTTCTACAGCCCCCGTAAAAACACCGCAGCCCGCGACGGAGTACTACCGCGGCAGCTGTGTGTATCCTGACTGGAGCAACGGCACGACATGTCCCACCATTTGTCTGCAAGGCAATGGGACAGACATGCATGCAGATGTAGGCCTGGTGCAGTGTCCCCAGAGCAGTACGCTGTGGTACTGCGAGGATGCCCATGCTTCCGAGGCCAACTGCACGTCCGGGGCGTACATCATCAATCTTCCGAGTGTGTTTTGGGCTCTATATTGACAGGCGATGCTAATGAACAAGTTCCACAGGGCTTCACTACGATAGCATCGGCGCCAGAGGCCACTCTGCCGCCGCCTGGGCCGCCGCCGCCGATGCTGTCTGCAAATAGCAGTTTCAGCTCTGTTGTGCCTCTGCTGACGTCTGCTTCTCTGAGCTCAGGGTCTCCAGTCCCTCCTGCAGCGCCGTCTGACGCTCCGCCAGGGACGCCAAGTGCCCCCACGCCATCAAAGGCCGATGCGGTGCCCATTGCGGTAGGTGTTTCTATTGGTAGTATAGTTCTTCTCTGTGTTTCTGGCATGGGGTTCTTTCTATGGAAGCGGCGCCGGGCTGCTTTCCCCAGGGCAGAGTCGCCTCCGCCGCGAAACGGCGGTGATGGACGTCCTCCGTCGATGAACGGGCCGGTGTACGAGCCGTATGCCATCCCACGCAAGCCCAGCGAAGGCTATCTCAGCACAATGGCCAAAATTGACGCTCTGCAGGAGAATATCCAGCAGGACATTGACCAGGGACGGGCGCGTGACCGCGAGCTGCATGGTCTTGCAGCAGCAGATGGGTCTGAGAGTTCCCACAGCAAGCGTAGTCTGCGCCTAGGAAACATCCGGGGTGAGATCAAGGTAGGAAGCTCGTTTGGCGGACGCAAAGGCAAGGGGAAGGCACCCTGTCCACGCTTTTCTATTGATGCCACAGCGCTGCATTCGGCGGGGCCGAGCTCGACGTGGCCAACGAGTCCGAGCGTGATGAGCCACCAGACGGGCATATACCCCAGCCAGACGCCCCAGTACATGTCTGGACTGAGCCGGCAGCCCAGTAGGCCATCCGAAATTCCCTTTGATGGACGACGGATGGATCCTTACCACGAGGCGCCCATTATGGAGTACGACTACACGTCTGAGCATCCCCGGTAAGAAGTGCTTTGCGCAGGGTATATGTGTGTTTAAAGAGGAGAATAAAAGAAATTAGCAGTCCTGTTGGCCGTTGTCTTCCATGCGTGGTCCCAGTTGGTTTGTGCCGAGAAGAGTCCCTAGTTCGACAATGGTCCGTTCGTAAACGGTAGCCACAGCCATGTCCTCTCCGTCATCATCCTCTTCTTCTTCTTCCTCTTCCTCGGCATCCTCTACTTCTGTCTCTGTGTCTACATCCATGGCATGGCTCGCTTCATTCTCACTCACAGGCTCGTCCACGCGATGCATTACATCTACAACAACCACGCGCGTCCGTTCCGCTATGCTTCTGCATCTCACCATGTCCGTGTGCGAGAGCCCCGCCCCGAGCCCTCTCTCAAGCCCAGGAAGCGCCTCGTCCGTCTCGTAGTCGCGGCCACGCAAAAGACTGGCAAAGCAGTAGTCCATCTTGTCCAAAACAGCCACTGTTGCCTTTTGGGCCTTTGGCAGGCCCTGTAGCCACGCCTCCATCTCGCTCGCCACCATCAAGAGGTGCTGCACTTGCAGAGAGGGCGTCCCCGACCTCCAAACCACGTTGACAAGGGCGTCGACGTCGTGGCAAAGAGCGGCTGCCGAGGAATAGCCGTCTGTGGCTCGTTTGGCAAACTTTCCGCTGATGCGCGTGTATTCCTCGCTCAAGTAGCGCCGGACCGTCTCTTCGTGGGCTGATCCGCTTTTAAGAGGCCGGTTCCGCGGATGGGGAAGCCCTTTTGGTGGTGCCATTGCGCGTCGAGATAGATTCTTCCTTGTGACTGTCCGGGACACACTCGCGCTCACCGCCTTCGTCATAGCCATTATGTCAGCAGTTCATACTTTTTTTGAAGTAAATTTTCAAGCCAATTTTTGTGCAAAAGACAAGGAAAAAATGTTCCAGCCACGATACATTCAACAGGAGCGACGACAGGTGCGCAAGGGCTTTTTCCGGGCCACCTATGATTTCCTGACGGCACCAGACAATGCGTCTGTCGTCAAGAGCATCACTGCCTTTGCTGTGGGTGGATTTTTATGAAAAAAAAAGCTAATGGCAAAAGGTGGGCACAGCATTGCTTGCCAGCTCATGGGGTGAGATCTTGCTGCCTCCCCAATAGAGCCTTCTGCAGATAAAAAAAAGGCGTTTCTAGGTAAAATATAATAAAAGTCTATTCATTTTGTCTATCGATAATTTTAGTGGACATGTCCATGAATGAGAACCGTGCTACAATGTCTCCTATATCGTCCAAATCAAGGTACTGCAACGACAATGTCGGGTCATCCAGCTCATCCAGCATGGACGTCTCTCCGGAAAAGGCTGCCGTGGTGCTTTGTACGTCCTCCATGAGCGTTCCAAGGGCCACCATCTTCTCCATGGTGGTCTGCAGGATGGCGTTCGTGTCGTCTTCCTCGAGGGACAAGGCGGCTTTGAAGGCGTAGGCATGCTCACCATAAGCAAAGAGTGTAGTGGGTGCTGCTATGATATCCACCCACGGAATCGCAACCGTTCGAAAGAGAAAGTTAAAGGCATCCACCCGTTGTTGTAATGCTACCAATTCCGCCGGAACAGACGCGCCATGATAGGCAGGGCCTCCTATAAATTGATCTAGACGCTCAAAAAGTTGATCTTCATTCATTGCTTCCAACATGGTCTTTTTAGTCATTCTACGCAAAAAGGAATGGGGGAAAAGATGTTTGTTTGTATTGACACGATAGCAAACAATCCATCATTCCTTTCGTATATTCAATAGAGAGAATGGTCATTCACCACCATGGCTGCAGCTTTGTGAGCCTTTCATTCACTTGCCCCAGCTCGACTTCCAAGAGCCGAATCCTTTCATCATCGCTCTCTGCCTGCCTCATCTGAATTTCCAACAAGTCTACCGTGTCTGGATCTCGAGAAAAAAGGCCAGATGGCGTCGGATGTAAATCAATCGTCTCGTGACAATCATCAGAATATGGTGGGGTCGTTGGCAAATCAATTCCGTTAAAAAGCCAACTTTTTGGTGATGAATTCTCCCCATGCTCTTCGGCTCTGCTTCGGACATCTTTCAGTAGCTGATCCAGCGAAACCATCCCTTCCATGGCCTCTCGCACAATGGCTTCATCCTCGGACGCTTTGAGAGCGAGTATCGACTTCAAAGTAGAGGCATGCTCCTTGTATGTGAACAGCTGCTTTGGCTCGTCAATTATATCCACCCATGGAATGTCCACCGTCTTGAAGAGAATATTAAAGGCATCGACCTTCTCCTGCAACACAGCCATTCTTGCGTCAAACTTTGCCTTTTCCATGGCAGCAAATGCATGCAGGCCATAATTATACCCGATCCCCTTAAGCCCTGCCAAGTCATCGACTCGTTCTTGAATATCCGCCTCATCCATCGTCACTAGTGATGGCTTTCTTTTCCCCAAAGAAATCATGCTAACTTTATGTCTTTGACGGCAAAATTGCACATGATTCATTGTGTTACAGGAGAATGGATTGTGCAATGCTTCCCGCAATGAAAATTCACCGATATATAGTCACATTACCTCGTACAATATTTAAAACAACAAATATATTCCTCTCATCTATGAAATATAATAAAGGTGCCCCCCAAAAAAACATTCGACTCAAAAACAAAAACAAAACAAAAAAAAACAGGTACATGCACGAGACACCTGCTATTACAGCTTTGGTGGATAACTCGCTATTTTTTTTCGAGAGAGACCAAGACATCTTCCACGCTACCCTTTCCTCCAGAAAAGGCAGCCTCCTGTTCGTCCTGAGGAAGTTGAGAGAACTTTTCAACACTCGCCCACTTTGTGTGGGGAATGTTGTAAAAACTACGAGCGCAATCGATCTTCCTCTGAGTATTACAGGTTGAAAGTCGACAAAAAACAGCAGTGCAGTCTATGTAGACAGTGATCAGCTTATTTGATGACTTCATACTCTGAATCAGCTCTTTCATGTTTTCTGTGGGGTATCCGGAGCGGGATATAATGTTGTGGGCAATATCACCAAGCTTTGCTATCTCATCCTCAACGTCTTGGAAGAGAAATTCAAATTTCTCAAATGTCTTTTTGTCTGTTTCTGAACGCTTTTTGGATTTACACTCATAGAAAAAGTCGATTTTTTTTTTGATGTCTTTTAGGTACCCATACATCTCACTATACAGTCCTCCCTCCTCGTACATGTCTTCAAATTCATTCTTCAATGTTGTATTTTTCAACGTGTCTTGAATCATAACGTTGATTTCTTTAATATGAAATAGAGGACCGTACATCCGGTGGAAGCAGAAAGCAATGTCTCTTGGTTCAGTGCCGGGAAGACATGTAATCTTTCTGATATAGTTGAACGATTCCAAAGACGGATTCATATACAATGGAAGATATCTAGATCCTTCCCAATTTTGGATATCAAGATAGCTCAACACATGGCGGCAATTTTCTTCCGAAAGTGATTTAAGCCACGCTGAAAAGCGTGCATTTCCGTCCACTTCAGACATCGCTTAAGCTCTGATATAATACTTTTTGAGGTGTAGAGTGAATCTCCAAGGGGAGGGTGCGAACTTCCATTTTATAAATATGTATAAATAGCAAGATGATATTAATGAAATAATCTCTGTGTTTAGTTCTTTTGGTCCATACGTTTTTTAGAATACGTTCATTCTGACGGATGATTTTATTACTACCTCCAGATAGTCCATCACATCAAAATTGGTTGCAATTCACTTTAAGAACCTTTTCTTTACTTCCATTTTTGTTTCAATTTAGGAACACCTTTTATAAATGTTTTTTGGGGTGTAGAATGAATCCAAGAGGGCGCAAACTTTCATTTTATACACCCAAATGGCGATCATCCATTGATGCCCTCAGGGCCATTCATACCCATACATTATCCAGAATGTGATCTACTACTGAGCCACACAATATAAGACGGTTATATTACCATTGTGGATCCAAAGATGATTAGGATGGCGTAACTAATGATTCTTACTCAAGCGTAGTTCCCATAAAAGTAAGGAATAACTGCGGCCTTTTGCACAGCACAAGGACATAGTCATTTGAAGCATGTCATATAATAGGCATTTGCATCATGAAGTGCCAATTGAATTATCAGAAGCGCCACTGAAATACATATAAGAATATCAAAAACAAACACCAGAAGCTTTTGGTTCCAGGTCTACTGCCAATACGATTACATAATAGCCATAAGGCAAGACGTCAAGCGCGTCTCGATTCTGGTCTAAAATACATTTGTAGGTACACGCCCTCAGCACAACAAAGGGGGTGTCTTACATTGTCTTTGATTAGACTGGCCCAGTTTTCCTCGCCGTTCCCCAAACGGAAGGCCCCAGTTTTTTTAGCTTTAAAGGCGCTGTCTCCCCGAGATTTTTGATCATTACTTTCTCATTTTCCATCATTCTGATTCATCAAATCCTATTGTACTCTAGGATTTGAACATTAAGAGGGGCCTCCATCTCTTCCTCTTAGTGAAAACAGCCACAAAACTCGAGCCTTCGGCCTCGGCTTTTAGGGGCCACTTTTATACTCTGCAACAATGGGTGCCGGAGCTTCTGCTGCCGCCGCCGCCTGCGTCCTTTTCTCAGTCTGGTTCCAACCAAGCTCAGCATTCGGACGAGTCCCAGTCTTCTAGACGCCAGCCGGGACAAGCGGTTTCCGAGAGTCCTGAGTGTCTGCACGAAAGTGTAGGGCCCAAGGACTGCTTGGTACAAGACGACGAGAGTCTTGCTTTTGATTTATGTTTGCCAGCGTTTGATTTATCTGCATTTACAACCCTTGACACATTCGACCTCGACACCTCTTTATTTGCCTCGCTTCCGCCTTCAACAACGCCTATTTCCTTGCTGGCGACGCCTCTCGAGCCATTACTGGAAGATTCCCAGCAGCTGCCCACGCCTTTTGAAGACACGCTTTGCATGGGCAGCGAATGGCCGTCTATGAACATATCGTCTGAGTTTTGCGATCCTGTCTGCTATCCCGGTGGTGGATCCACTGCTGCTGTGCCTACACCAGAGTCCAATTCTCCCTTTTCCAACCCCTCCATGACGACGTCTGTGCCGTCCCTTTCGACGCCCTTCCAGTCTGAACTGTCGGGGGCACAGCTCTTTGCATTTACAGGCGTTTCGCTGCCGAGCACAGTGCCTTCAATAGCATCCGCTCCGGCAGAAGAAGCCGTGCCTAAGCAGCGGCCCAACAAGAGACGACGGCCTAGTGAGGATAAGGAGAAGGGTTCCGACAGCGATGCTGAGTTATTATTGAAACGCCAACGCAACAGCCTGGCTGCGCGAAAGTACCGACAAAAGAAGATTGATCGGATTGCGGAGCTGGAGCAGGAAGTTGGCGAATTACAGAGCGAGCGCGACAGTTTGCGACTGCGGCTTGCACGGCAAGAAGCCGAAACAGCAGCATTACGGGAGATGTTGAAGATGAGGAGCATGGATGATGGAGGGGCTACAAAGTGAGGATGCTTTTATGTCATGTACAATACAATTTTCTGTTTTATGGAGCCTGAAATTTTAAAAGCGATGAAATTTTTCAAGATGTTTGAATTTCGAAGCTATCTTTCCAACAAATAACGACGAAACAAAAAGAGCGTGCATTCCAATTATTCCTTTACTGATTTGTGACCACTGGAGCCTAGGGGTGCAGAAGTGACTATGATGAAGCTGATGCTGGTATTCTCTGCTGATGCAGTCCTGATGGTCTACGTGGTCTAAAAGAATGCTAATGCTAAATGCCTGAGGCCACAACGGGTACATCTGATGGTACCCAGTTGTCAATTTGTGTTTATGTGTTTATTTTCCGAACATCAGGCACGGTTCTCGATACGGTCTAGTGCCAAGGGTACATTGTGGTGTACATGCCATGACGAAAAATGAGCCACGATGATTCATTTTTAACAACACCCCCTGTCTCACATCTCAATGCATGTGCATAACTTTCCAAATTCCCAAAATCGACTTTTGTCATTTTATGCAACGTAAATCATCTAATAGAATCTAAATTCATGTAAATCAAAAAGCACAGAGCCCTCCCTCTTGCTCGCTCTTGATCCAAGCCGCCGAAAGGCCGTCTATTGAGTTTTTCTCTTGTGCATGCAATCGCTTCTTGCGCGCCATAAAGCCTCGCGTCCACGCATCTACAGCTGGATCGCCTGTTTCATCGCGGGCCTGTTTCAAAAAGGACACCAGAGCCGTCCCTCCTGTGCCACGTAAAACATTGGTCTTTGCTGCTGGTGGGCTGCCCTTTTTCGACGGTAGGAGGATGTAGCGGGAGACGATGGCAATGTGGCGGTCCCGCAGGGACCGTAGCATGGCGAGACAAGCATCGTAGGCAATGGCTAGGGGCCTGTTCTCCTGGTGGGCCTCTACATAGTCGCGGATATTGGCGACGGCCTCGACGTCGGCGAGGAACCTAGCGTGGGGGCCAGGCATGTAGGTACGCATGTCCATTAAAAAGTTGTGCCGGGCATCAGCATCGGACGCGGCGTGGCCCGTTTGGCCCATCCGGCCGGTGGGAAAGTGTTCGATGCCGAGTGCAATATCAAAGAACTGGATGAGGCTGCTCTGGGCATTGCTGCCGCCGCTGTACTGTCGGTAGACGGGGGCCGTGACGCCGTCGTCGTAGAGGACGCCGTGGGGCAGGCCAGCATCGGCCATATTTTTGCTGCCAGCCAAATAGGGCCGTAGACGGTGGTAGAAGACAGAGGGGTCGCAGTGGTCATGGAGACGTTGCAGGAGCTCGCCAAGGTCGTCGAGACCCTCAGCAAAGGAGCAGAGGGAGGCGGTGACAAAAGCGCCGGTTTCGGCGGGGTCCTGGTGGGGGTTGGCAATGGCACGCATGGCGTCGAGAACGAGGCTGAGGAGGGGCCCGCCACGGGCCTCGATGGCGACGGAGACGAGGTAGAACCACGACTCGTCAAAAGAGCCGGTAAAAGTCGAGAGCGTGGCCAAATTGTCAAGACGGTCAATGGGTTCCGAGGCGAAGAGGCATTTGAAGTTCCACAGACAGAGGGCAGCGTATGTGGCCACAGGGGGCATATCGAGGTGCTGGCTGGTGGCCAGCAGGGGTATTGTGATCTGTGGCGGTAGCCGGTTGCAGGGACCGGCACCATCGACATCAGGGCCCCATATATAGGCGTGGGCCATAAAGGCAAGGAGGGAATAGGCCCGACGCCACTCGGGTTCGAGGACCAGGCCTTCGGTAGAGAGGATCGGGAGGGCACCAACGACGGCACGAATACGCCGCGCGAGGAGGAGGGCTGGGAGGTTGGCTACAATAGCTTCCCACTGGTTGTAGTAAGGGTCCGGGAGCCGTTCGAGTGGCGGTTCCGAGGGCAAGAAACCGTGGATGGCAGAAATGCCATAGTCAGTCAGGCGGGGGATGTCCATCTTTGTCTTGGAAAATGGGGATTAGGGTCCTTTTTGTGTGCGTATATCCTTGCAAAGACTGTTTCCTAATGGCCGAATAGCAATGAAAAAAGAAAAAAAAGGTGATTTATAATTTCTAGGCACTAGTTGCTTTCACTTCTACATGGCATTCTACATGGAAAAAAGGAAACAAAAAGAAAATGGGCCAGAAAAAACATTCAATGGTGGGCTCGCCAACGCCACCAATTTATTCAATAGAGACACATGGCATTATTGGGCCAAGACCACAGCATGCTCTTTTTGTTTGGCCTCTTTTTTTTATTCACGAGGGCCCCGAGACACTGCAAAGTGGATATCCCCTGCGAGGCCCCGCTGACTTAGCATGTGCTCCAAGGGTACGTGGGGTACACCGTGCCTAGGACGACTTACGACAAATGGCCGTCCATCAGCACATCCTCAACTGGCTGTACAGCGTGCTGACAAGTGTATGTGCGTGCCGAGGGGGACGAAGAAGAGGGCGTGCTAATGCCAGGACTATGTCGATGTGACGAGGACGTACGGCGACGTCTCGCAGGCCCTCGAACAGTGCTCCAGTCTCGCCACACGCACAAATGTGTACAGTACGTCTCCACGCATTCTTTGTGGTTGCTGACGCACAGCCTACCCCTCTGGCCGGTCTGCCTTGCTTGTGGAGCTCTACGGGACCCTGCCGGCCTCGTTTCGCGGCGCCACCTACCAATACCCCGTCTCTATCTGGGTACCTCACGCGTACCCAGCCGAGGCTCCCGTTGTGCACGTGATGCCCACCGAGACGATGAAGGTGCGTCCGGGACAGTATGTGGACCCCCAGGGCATTGTGTACCACCCCTATCTGCACGGATGGACGAGCGAGGCGAGTGTAGGCCATCTTCTCGCAGTCCTGCAGCAGGTGTTTGCCAAGGAGCCGCCCGTGGTGGCCAGGCCCAAGGACGCCGTCCTTGTGGCACGTGAGCTAGAGGCGCCACAGCGGCCTGCAAGGCCTGAGAGGCCTGGAAGACCTGGAAGACCCACTATGTCTACAGGGTCTACAGGGTCTACAGGGTCTTCGGGGCCTAGAGCTACAGGGCATGAGTCTGTAGGGCCTGCATTTATAGGGCCTACCGCGTCGACACAGCCTGAAAGGCCCGAAAGACCCCCAAGGCCTGAACGACCAGAAAGACCACCCCCTTCTGCTGCCGCACATTTATCACAGCGCTATGCACAGCCTCTACCATTGCCACCATCAACGGTGGCCATGCACAGCATGCCTCACAGTGTGCCTCAAGAAATCCCCCAGGGTGCTCCCCGTGGAATCCCACATAATCTCCCCCATAGTATCCCCCATCCCCACCATGCCCCCCACCCCATACATCCCATAGCCACACAGCCCCCGCTACCCACGCCCGACCCTCCCATCAACCTCATGGACGACCCCGTCCTGCCACAGCAGCCCCCTTCCCTGCCCCCCGTCCCCCCCAATCCTGAAAAAGACGCCGTCGCCCTCGAACTCGCCCGCCAATTGGCCTTCTTCCGTCGCCAATGCCGCCAGCGCAACGACGCCACCATGGCCGGCCTCGCCTCGCAGCGAACGGCCCTAGCCACGGCAGCGGCGCGGCTGCAGCAGGAAATGACCGAGATGGACCAGCTCGCGCTGCGTGCCGACAAGAACACGGCCATTCTGCGTGCCACCATGGCAGAGGCTGATGCTGTGATTGCCAAGAGCCAGCAGACTCCGCGTCCGGCCATTGACGAACTGCTCGTCGGCAGCTCCATCGTGGCCAACCAGCTCTACGACGTCGTCTGTGAAGAACACGCCCTCGGTGACGCCATCTATATGCTCGGAAGAGCCGTCGAGCGTGGCCGTGTGAGCCCTGCCGTCTTTGCCAAAATGACTCGGTCCCTCTCACGCGAATGGTATCTCAAAAAGGCCCTTGCTCAAAAAATCGCCCACGGCATGGGCCTCGACGTCCCCCAACACATATAACTCAATAATACCACTTCTTTTATTAAAAACTCTAATCCTTATTCTAATCAACTGCTTGGCTGTGCCCGTGCCCGTCTGGCAAAACTCCAAATCCGTCTCACCTGGTCAGGCTTCGGCTGCTCCGAGTCTCGCTGTCTGCTAGCAAGAGTAGCATGTGGCGACATCTGGGGAGAGGCTGCCTTTGGCGGTGGCAGAACGCATCCATCATGCTCGCCAGAAACAAACGGCAATTGGCCCCGTCCCTTGCCTCCATGAGACTTTCTGCTCCACCCAAAGCTCCAGCTCCGTCGCTGGCTCGCCCCAACAGTCTTTGACATGCCATGCTCATGCTTACGCCAGCCACGCTGCCCCTCAGAGCCCCGAAGCGTCATCGTCTTGAACATCTTTATAGGCCGCTCATCACTTGCACGGTCGTCCCGTGGCTCCTCTTCTTCACCAGAGCTCTCCTGCTTCCGCCACGATGCAGACCGACACTTGGCTTGTATATATCCCTTCAGTCGAGAACGCGTCATGCTCTCAAAGCCGGAGGCATTCTCTTCATCTCTTACAGCCTCTGTCTCTCGACGACGGATCCGCTTCACCACTTGGAGCCTTGCCTTTTTAATAGCATCCATGCTTTTTTCATCATCCGCCCCATGAGAGGTCTTGCAAGGACCCAAACCTGGCGTTGATGCTCGCGATGGACACTTTACCTTGGCTGGTGTTGAGTTGACCTCATCTGCTGTGACAAGGCTAGAGAAGTCAATTGAACTGTGCTTAGTTGGACTGGAAAACAAACTAATAACCAGACTGGCTCTCGTCTTGTTCGCTCGCCGTCCAAGCTTCCACACAGAGCTCTTCTCACAAGTAATATTTGATGCGTACTCGGCATCATGTACAGACTCGGTCTTGTGCACAGACTTTTGATCAAAAAGAGAGGTCATGCTCGTGGCCCTGCTGTGGCTTTTTTGAACATCTTCATTTGCCTGGACAATTGCCCGTTCATGGTCAAACATTCGTCTCAAATCAGCCACCGATGTAGCCTTGTGAAGCCGTGGAAGAGCCCCCTCTTTGACATCTTTCTTTGGTGACTTTCTCTCAAAGTGTTTCAAAAGATGAGGCTTCATGCACTTGCTCGGAGAGTTTGGCATTGAAGCAGCCTTTTCTTCCGGTTCGTTTACAGCACGGCAACTCTTTTCATATGCAGCCTTTTTCTCACCAAAAAAGACATGGCTTTTTACTTGAGCCATCGTTTTACAACGGTGACCCCCATCACAAAGGCCCTTATGAGCCGCTTCCAGTGGGGACATGGCAGAGTAGGCACTGATGGGTCGCAAAAGAGCCTGCTTCGGCCCTTTTGCCGGCGCCAAAGGCACACTCTCTTCCATAGACATCTGTATCCAACGGCCGTTGCCAGCTTCCTTCCAACGCATCCTCTTCTTAGGACGGCCTTCATCTTCAGTCTTGAGCGGATCTATATTCTCTTCTGGCCATGTTAGTGATGAAAGTAAACAAAAAAACATACTGTCTTCTTCCTTGCATTCTCTATAGCAATCGTCCACTAGAAAGGCTGCCAGACTGGGGCGGAAGGCCTTGTGGCCCGTCAAATGTTTCTGAACTGTCCCGCTTGACTCGTCGGACAGAGCTGTGCTTCCCGTAGCTCCAGATCCATTGGATGTGTTTGTGGCACTCCGAAGGCTCGCATCAGGCCAATGATGCGACGAAGTGGAGCTCGGATTGGACAGGGATAGCGTAGACAATGGTGAAATAGTTCTATTGTTTTGGGAAATAAATACCTTGCTGGAATCAACAGAAGAAAGGCGTCTGTCATACTGAGCTTGCATCTCTTGTTTACATTCTTTGACGGCATCGTGGTGATCCTACAACCCTCGATGGTTCGTCCAAAGAGACGTCTTCTCCTTCACTTCCATTGCTATTGGTATCGATATCGCGGCAAGAAATATCAAGGCTTCTATACTATTATGTTTGTATAAAGATGGATAACTACCAACAACTTGGTTTGCCATATTTACATTGGTTGCTAGGTGACAAGGAGTACATACTACCACCACTTTCCAAACAAGCAGTCCTATAGTATTTTCATTAAGTGATACTGTGTCCACTACTTCAAGTGGCACAGAATCTCTCTCTCTCATATAAATGAATGCATTAAAGCAATCAGAGCAAATACGTAGCTAAAACAGTAAAAAATGGATATCTGAAAGGTGTTTCCTTGCTGTACTTTCCAGTAAGCTTTTTATCTTTAATTCCTCTTGATTTTCGGCAGTCAACATTCAAAAGTTTTTTAAATGACCCCAACGTTGATTCTATTTGTTTTCCTTGTAAGCCGCTGCAGGAGGAGATGTTGAGAAATACTAGCTTAGGAAGACACCCCTTCACCCTCTCTAGGCCATCACTGGATACTTTACTGCCAGATAAATCAAGTACTTTCAAAGCATCATTGATACCACCATTCTCTTCCTTGAAAGATACTCCACGGCATGCATAGCTGAGAAGATCATTGGTCTCCTATTTTGGTCCAGGGCCAGTACCCACCACTACGATGTTTTCATTATCAAAAATGGCTTTGCCGAGGCCCTTCACATCGTCTCCCTTTTTGCAATCATACTTGACTACCTCCAATTGCCCACAGCCGCTCACAACTTTTCGTACATGATCAGCTGAAATAGATGCACCAGAGGCGATGAAGACTTGCAGGCCCGGACAGCTCTTCACAATGGCATTGCAGAGAAGTTCTCCAGATTCTTCCCCTTTGTATTCAATATTTATGATGCGGAGACCATGATTTCTTTTCATCAGTGCAGCCAGAGAATTCACTCTCATGCTACTCTTCTCTACCACCATCTCAATGGCTACCAATTTTTCCATTTTACTAGTGGCATATGTAAATTCTTCATCGGAAAGCGCAAAATTTCGAGGGGGTATGGCCAACATTTTCGATCCTGGATGATCCCACAGATCTTGCATCAACTCCTGTGAATCTCTGCCAAATTGTCCAACACTATATGATTCAAGTGCCGAAAGCCCCTTTTTGAGGGTGCCAATAGAGAGGTCGAATGCATCACTTTGCACTCTCGATGAGAAAGATGAGAATTTTTGCAAGGCACACCACTTTTGTCTGGGTACATTGTAAATCTCTCTGATAATAGCCATGTCTTCGTCTTTAACAGTTCTTTGTAAGTTGTGAAGAAGATATAAACTGCTTGCAAATATATCCTTCCTGTCCATTGCTGAATATAGATTCGTTTCGAGATCGTGCATATGCTCCATGACAGCAGACAGCGTAACATTATCCTTACTGACCTCTCCTAACCATTTAAAGGCTGGCAAAAGGCTCTCTATGAGGCCAAAAGACTCGCCAACAAATCCTTTGATACCGCTTTTCAATTCTCTGGAGAAATTTGGGAGAGTTAAGAATTGCTTCCATCGATTTTCAAGAGCATCATTAATTTTAAGCTCTATTTTTTTCATCTTATCCAAAAAGAAAATGTTATCAGGGTATCGTTTGCCTCCATTTATTCTTTCATACTCGGCCAGCCCATAACGTAGTGTCAATTCATAAACATCCATACGTGTGGATTGAGCCAACATCTGATTTTGACAAGAAAAAACATATTTGTCAACAGCGTTTTTGGCACTAGGGGCTTTGGCAATCTGGGCTTTTAGTTCATCATTGATATTGGAGATGTGGCGGTAAAGGCTAGTCATCTCATTTCTAATATCAAAAATATCCTTTTCAAAATAATCAATCCATTCAATAGCAGCTTTAAAATAATCAGGGGGAAGATTTACCACCTCTTTGATATGCTTTTCCACACCGTAATCATTATATACAAACTTTTTAATAAAATGGACACGGTCGCTAGGAAGACCAAGGTAGCTCATAATTATATTGGAGAATTGGGTGGGAAGCTTTCCAAGCCATTCTTCTATTCATGATTTCCTTCCATTTTTTCTTTCTGTCCTTCTTTGTTATTTTATCGTTTTACTGGCCGATAAAGAAAAGAAAAAAAATCCTGGGGGAATTTTCTTTATTTATATATATGCCTCCCTACTAGAAATGTATTACGAAAGGCTAACGACCAAGCCTTTCAGAGCTAAGATGAATTTGACAATATTATTTCATGGAGAGATGGGAAGGCATGCATCTGTTTTTCTTCTAGGGTGGCTAGTGTCCGCTCACCCAAACAAGAAATACAGCTAAGATTAGACCGGGAGTCAGAACGAAGAGAGAGTTGATGTAGATAAGTGGCTGGTACTATGTAAAAGCGTGAGAAAGACATGCCATGTTTTGTGGAAGGGTTTCAAGATTAGGCCCAGTGGTATTCTCATTTTTCTTGCAAGAATGGAATATAAAAAAAAAATAAATTGTAAAATTTGCGTTGGAAAAAAAAAGTGAGAAAGTGCATCCATGTGTAGTGAGAGCAGACAATGTGGAATGGCTTTTGCCCGCGAACCCCGAAGAGCCATACCACAAAATCAAAACACAAACCAAGCCCAAAACAGTCGTAAGACGGAAATTGAATCTAGGAAAAGCAGTGGTAAGGCCTCCTTGGTAAATGAAGTAAATGGTCGTTGTCATAAGCTCTGGCTAAAACCAAAGCCCTTTGTAGTTTGATGGAGATGCGAACAAACAAACAGTCAATCAATCAATCAATCAATATCAAATATGCAAAATAATGTAGAATCTAATGTGTAATAAAAAGGATGCTTCTTTCCCATAGTCTACCTCCTTATAGACGGAGCCAGTGGATGTTTGTAGTGGTATTTTTAAATTTTCCTTGTTTTTATTTGATTTTATTTATAACCACCATTCATCAAGCAAATAATCGGCCAGCGTTATAAAAAGTGGGAATCGTGAAAGGGATGAACGGCTATACTTTTTCTTCTGAATAGACTTACAGTCCTTGATGTTGCTTGCTTCCCGACAATCTACATGCAAAAGATTCGGAAACGATGCAAACGTTTCTTCAATATGAGTACCTTGCAAAATACTGCAAGAAAAGATGTCGAGGAACGATAGCTTGGGGAGAGTTCCCCTGACTTTCGTCAAGCCTTCATCTGTCACTGTACTATATGATAAGTCAAGTTCTTCAATGGATTCGTGACTGCCACCACCTTCTTCTTTGGCAGATATACCACGGCAAATATAGCTGAGAAGCTCATTGGTCTCTTGCATTGGGCCGTAGCCAATGCCAACCACTCGGATGTTCTTCTTGGCAAAGATGGCTTTTCCAAGGCCTTCTACATCATCACCCTCTTTACATTTGTACTTAATGGTATGCATCAAGCTGCAGCCTTCGACAACAGTTTTTACATGCAGTGCCGTAATAAACGTACCCGAGACGATGAAAATTTCAAGGTGATGGCAGACCTTGGCAATTGTATCGCAAAGAAGACGGCTAGAATCGGTAGGTCCATTATGCTCAATATTGATAGCACGGAGATTTGGGTTCTTTGCGACCAAGGAGACGAGAGACTGGGCACTGAGGTTGTTGTCTTGTCCTGTCATTTCAAGGACGGTCAATTTCTCCAACCATTTTGTGGCATGGAAAAACTCTTCATTAGAAAGAACAATATTGTCATTCAGCGGTAGTGACAATAGCCTCGTTTCTGGGTGGCCCCATACCTCTTCCATAAAGTCTTCCGCCTCCTTGGCAAAGTAGCCAGCATGATAAAGCTCAATCGCCAAGAAACCCCTCTGGAGGTCAACGCTATTGATAGAAAAGGCCATGTCCTGCACTCGTGGAGAAAAAGAAGAAAACTTTTGCACGGCACACCACTTCTTTTGCGGGACCTTGTAGATTCTTTGAATGGCCGCATAGTGGCTCTTGCGAGCCTTTCTTTTCTGAATCTCATATAAAACAAGTACGCTGCTAGCCACCGCTTCCACTTCTTTGCCTACAACAACCAAGTTCTTCACAAAATCATCTCGATCCTTCCCTACAAGAGTATCTAGCGTCATCTCTACTGGATGTGTTTGTACTAGATGACGAATCGTCTTTTTTAACTTGTCAAGGCCTTGGAAAGAGCCTCCTAAGAGGCCTACAACGGCATCTTTCACCTCGACGGCAAGACTGGGATGATCTAAAAAGCATCTCCAGTTGTATTGAAGCTTTTCAATGTCTGATGTTATATTTGTAAGGCTCTCTGTCAAGTTGCTGTCAAGGTGCATTTGACGGATGCTGTTTTCAAAGTCATCAAATTCAGAGTCTTTTTTATCCATAAAATGAAGCAAGAAACCCGTTGCGGCTTCGGAAACTGCATAGAGGTCGTCTAGGAAAGAGCTTAGATGGTCAATAGCATTCTCAAAGTCATCAGGGGAAAGCAGTACGATTTCTCGGATCAACTTTTCGTGGCCGTTTGCGAGATGGATGAACTCTTTGACCACTTTGTGATGATCACGAGGGAGACCGAGGTAGTCCATGATTTTGTCGAAATTCCTGGTGGAAAGTGTACCAAGCCATTCCTGCAAGCCAGCGTTACTCTCCATTTTTTTAAATTGAATTTTACGTTTGAAAAAAAAAAAAATGGTGGAGACGAAAGAATGCGTTCTGTGGAATCGCCACAAGCTTACTTTTTCCCCAGAGCCATGGGTGACAAGGCTATACTTTCTACTTTGGGAGGGGATTCTTATTGTATGCTGATTTTGTCTTATAGAATCTATGGACAACAGTGGTTTTTGCTTGTCATCTTTTGCACGAGCGGCAATATCCAACGTGATTTTTCTCATCCATAAGATCAAAAAGAAAATCCCCGCATTCAGAATTCGTTGACTTGGGTCAGTAAGATGAAATGATTTTTCCATGACAGAAAAAGCGCCCAAACAATAAAAAAAATAAAAAAAAGGAATTACCAAGCTCATTCAAGGTATTGATGAGCCTCGGAAGAAAATTGTATATTTTTCCACAAGGACAAACCAATAATCCCCCCCTTCCCTAGTACACATGTCCATGAAGATGGGATGAACGGCTATCCTTCGGGAAGGCTGTTTCTTTATTTTTTCCTTGCCACGGTAGGTAGCTTATCTGTGCTCTATTTTTTGATATACCTCACTGGATTTGTTCATGATGAGTCTTGAACGAGAAAATATATATTTTTGGGTGGACAAAGTCGGTATTGTCAACGAGCTGCTCTTTGAGAGGCTTTATAATCTTTCTGACCATGCCGGCCATCCCTCCTTTAGTATAAGATGTAAAGATGGAGAACCCCTTTCCCTCTATGCATCATCATGGTACGCTTTTTTTAAACTCCGCTTGGATTGTCGTGTAGATTGTTTCTGTCCATGCGGCCGCCTTGAATGGAGCCATCTCGGTCGCTGACGCTGCTACGTTTCCTGACCTTCCTCTGGATAAGATAACGCCCGTCCAGCAGCGAATTGCCATCGCCGGCCCTACTGGTACGCCTTAACTCGCCATGGCACACTCGGCCCAGCCACGACGTATTACTACAAGATTGTCTCCACCAATGCCACATGGACCATTTCCTCTCGCCCCGCTAGGCTGGTGACAAGACGCCCTTTACCATGAACGCCATTGTCGACTTGGCCGTCTATGGCGCCGACGGCTTCACCACCAACACGGACATGGCCAAGCGCGATACTATCCCTTTCGTCGAGCCGGCCCTCAACCACACAACCATTGGCCGCCTGGCCGAGACGATAGACGATTATGAGCTCATTATCCACTCTGGTGACCTTGCCTACGCGGACGACTGGATCCTCCATATAAAAAATATTTTCTAGGGCCAGGAGGCGTACGAGGCCATCCTCGAGCAGTTTTACGCGCAGCTTGCCCCGGGAACCACGAGGCCTCATATGAAAAAGTTCCCTTTACAAGTGTATTTTGTCCCCCGGGACAGTCCAACTTTACAGATTTCATGAATCGCTCGGGCCGCATCATGCCGACGGCCTACACATCCACATCTACCCACGAAGACGCCCGCGTGCACGCTAACTAGACACAACAGCTCGCCAACCTCACCTTTTGGTACCCCTTTGAGTATAGCATGGCCCATGTGCTCAACTCGCAGCGGTTCCTGCCGGTGCACAACGGCGTGGCCGATGCGGCAGGCCTGCAGAACCCAACAGCACCCATGTACATTCTGGCAGGGGGGGCAGGGAACATTGAGGGATTGAGTGCCAGGGGCAGCAGTTACTCTACGAATGTGGTTGCGTACGCAAACGACGTTAGCTATGCCTCGCTGTTCTTTCTCGACGCGGAGCACATGGAGGTGAGTTTCTACCAGTCGTCCACGGGGGCCCTCCTGGACACCGGTGCTGCACAGGGAGCATAAAGAGGCATTTGTGCGCAATGAATAAATTGTGAATGTGAATAACTACACGTACCCATGTGCCTTTATATACCGTGCGAGCCACACAGTGTTCCTGAGCGTGACAACAACGACGAGGACGGGGATGGCGAGTGTTGATGAGATTTTTGCGGTACGTGGACGGGCGTGGGCGGCGGAGGCTGACGAAAGACATCCGGGCTGTCGACGAAGCGCAAGCACGACGCGACGGGCGAGGCGGGAGAGGTGGCTAAAGCGGCGCGCGTCGATGGCGAAACGAGTCGACACGAAGAAGAAGGCGCTGATGACGCGACGGAGGAAGATTACGGGCCGAGTCTGCCGGAGGACGACGAGGAGGGCCGGTTCTTTGGGAGCGGGATGACGGCGCGGGAGGAGACGCTGCTGGCGTATGTAGAGGGAAAGGAAGAGGACGGCGGCGATTCTTTGGAAGCAGCGGTTGTGTACGACGGGGCGTGGCTGCGACGGACGGCGCTGGCGCTGGAGAGGGCGATGACCAAGAATGCCGAGCTGCGGGCGCGGTACGAGACGGAGCCGGCACGGTTTGCGAGCAGCGAAGAGGCTGTCGATGCGAGCGTCCGGGCACTGTCGACTGTGACGGAGCATGCGGAGCAGCTGTATGGCGAAATGGTGCGGCTGGGGACGGTGGGCAGCGTGGTGAGCCTGATGGCCCACGAGAACACGGACGTGGCGCTGGCGGCCGTGGAAATCGTCGACGAATGGACGGACGAAGACGTGGAGGCGTCGGACGCGCTGTGGACGCAGCTCGTGGACGCGCTGCTCTCGGCCGACCTGCTGGGCCTGCTGGTGTCGAACCTGCAGCGGCTGCGCGAGGACGACGTGGTGGAGCGTGCGGGCGTCTACCGCGCGCTGGGCATTGTCGAGAACCTGCTGACGCTGCCCGTGGACGTGGCCGACCGGGTCGGGGCCCAAGCCGGGCTCGTGCCGTGGCTGCTGCGGCGTGTGCAGGCCGACGAGGCTGCCACGACGCAGAACCGGCAGTACAGCGCCGAGATCCTGGCACTGCTGGCGCAGTCGACGGCGGCCAACCGGGGGGTGCTGCTGCGCGAAGCTGCCGTCGACGTGCTGCTGCCGCTGGTGGCGGTGTTTCTACAGAAAAACCCCGTGGGTGGCGACGACGCTGAGTACATGGAAAACGTCTTCGAGGCGCTGACGAGCCTCGTCGACGAGGCCCGTGGCAAGACCGCGTTTGTGGCGGCCGAGGGCGTGGAGCTGTGTCTGCTGATGGCCAAGGCGGCGCAAAAGAGCCGTGTGCCGGCGCTGCGGCTGCTGGACCATGCGTGTCTCGGCCGGGACGCCGCCGCCGTGTGCATCGCGACGATTGCGGCAGGGGGGCTGCGGCCGCTGTGCACGCTCGTCATGAAGGGCGAGGACCGCAAGAAGGGGCTGCGGCCGGGGCCCGCGGCACAGGCACTGGTGGGCGTGTTTGCGTCGCTGCTGCGGCTGGTGCCGGCCGACTCGGACGAGCGGATCCGGCTGCTGGCCAAGTTTGTGGAGAAGGACTACGAGAAGATTGGGGCGTTCCTGCGGCTGCGGGAGGCGTACCGGCAGCGGGTGGATGCGGCGGGCACGCCCCAAGACGAAGACGACGTGGAGGTGCTGTCGCGGCGCATCGACGCCGGGCTGGCCACGCTGCAGACGATTGACACGGTGCTGGCATGGCTGGCCGCGGAGGACGCAGGGGCCCGCCGCACGGTCGGGCAGGGGGTGGCTCTGGAGGACCTGCGGACGACGCTGGCGGGGCTGCACGACGCACTGGACGGCGCCGTGGAGGAGAGCCGGGCCGTGCGGGAGATGCTGGCCGCGCTGATGGCCTGTCTACGGTAGCTTTCTTTACTTTATGGTAGAACATGACTTTATTGGTGGAATTACACGGGGGCTACGGGCTCGCAGGCGCAGACAATGTCCATCAGTTGCTTGACGACGTCGTCCTTGCCCCTGGCGCCAATGGCCTGGATCTCGGCCACGCTGGCCGCGATTTCCTGCTTGGCCGCAGCCTCGGCCGCCTCATGGCCGCTCGCGTGCTGCCGTTAGGCGCTGCGTCTGCGCTGGACGGTGGAAAAGACATACCTGGGCCTCAAAGGCCTCGAATTCGGCGTCCTTGGCCGCTTTGTACTCGGCAATCTCGGCCTGTGCCTCGGCGCGTGCCTCGCGCACGCGCTTCACCCGTGCTGTCGGTTAGCGCCAGGCCATGTGCCTGCCCCGGACATACCGTCACGCGCTGTCGTTAGCAAGTCCGTGCCTCCACGCACCCGTCTTGCCCGGCTTACCTTGCTGCACAATTTCCGTTGCCGCCCGCTCGGCCTGCTGGTTAGTCTTGGAGCCGTCGTGGCGACACGCACATCGAGCAGCGTCTGGATCCCGGCCGTGTTCTGCGCAGACTGCCGTCAGCAAGGGCTGCCACAAACGGCCTCTTACCATTTCGTTGTCGAAACTCGGAGAGGCTACGTCAGTGCCGTGGTGCGATGGTACGTCGACGGCTACGCGCACGCTGCTGACAAAGACCCTTACTAAGCCAGCCCCTTCTGCAGCGCTCTGCCGAAGACGTCGACAAAGAATGTCCCGCGCCTCGAAGCTGACGCTGCTCGGGACGAGCCTCGCGGCCGCCGGCACCATTGCCGTGGTCCACATACAGCAGAAAGCTGAGAAAAAGGCACGTGCGCGACCCAGACGCCCGTTAACAACAGGCCATGCATGAGGGCGTCCTCCGCGACATGGAGCAGCAACAGAGGAAGCGCGAGCGCCAGCTCGACTTTGACCTGCAGCGCGCCCTCGAGGAGGAGTACCGCAAGGACCAGACGACCCGCCGTAGTGTAGAATAGAAAAAAAAGTACATTGTCACAGTAAAAGAGCAGATGTAAAGACATTACCGGATCGACACGCCCGACCGGTCCGTGAACATGCGCGCGGCAATGTTCATGGACGCCAGCTCCTGGAAGAGCAGCTTCGCGGCGTACGGGATCTGGATCTGCGCAATCTTGGTCTTGTTCTTGCACGGCCGGCACTCAAACGACTGCTTCGTCAGGTCGGCAATCGGCGTCATCAGGCCGCACAGCTCGCAGATGTGCACCCGGTACGCATCCGACACCTCAAACAGCCGCTCCTTCAGGAACGCCGCCGCGCCGTGCGCAATCATGCAGTCCCGCTCCATCTCGCCGAAGCGCAGCCCGCCGTCTCGCGCACGGCCCTCCACCGGCTGGCGCGTCATGATCTGCACGGGGCCGCGGGCGCGGGCGTGGATCTTGTCGTCCACCATGTGCCGCAGCCGCTGGTAGTACGTGGGCCCAAAGAACACCTGCGCCCGCAGCTTGCGGCCGGTGTGGCCGTGGTACAGCACCTCGAAGCCGCGCGACTGGTAGCCGTGCTCGCGCAGCAGCCCCGACACGGAGTCGACGGTCACGTCGGTAAAGGGCGTGGCGTCGCCCTCCATGCCCTTGAGCGTCGCCACCTTGCTCAGCAGACACTCGATCAAGTGCGCAATCGTCATCCGCGACGGGATGGCGTGCGGGTTGATGATCAGGTCGGGCGTCACGCCCTCGGCCGTGAACGGCATGTCCTCGGTGCGGTACGTCACGCCAATGGTGCCCTTCTGGCCGTGCCGCGACGCAAACTTGTCGCCAATCTGCGGCACCTTGGTCGTGCGCACCCGCACCTTGACGCACCGCAGGTTCTCGCGGTTCGTCGTGACAACCACCTGGTCCACGATGCCGTTCTCCGTGCTGCGCAGCGGCGTCGACGCGTCGCGCTTCGACAGCGTCTGGCCGTCGGCGTTGATGGGCGACGTCTTGCCGATGATGATGTCCTCGCCGGACACGCGCACGCCCGGCGCCACCAGGCCGTCCTCCTCGATCTTGTCGTACGTACCTTGCTTCATGCGCAGCGTGTCGGTGCGCCGCGGCTTCTCGAAGCGCTCAAAGTAGTTGATGCCGACGCTCTTCTCCGAGTCGGTGTAGGCGCGGAAGAAGAGGCTGCGGAAGAGCCCGCGGTCGATGCTGCTCTGGTTCATGATGACCGAGTCTTCCTGGTTGTAGCCGGAGTAGCAGAGAATGGCCACAATGGCGTTCTGGCCGGCGGGCAGCTCGCGGAACTTGAGGTACTCCATGGACCGCGTTGTGGCCAGCGGCTTCTGGGGGTAGTAGAGGATGTTGGCCATGGTGTCCATGCGCCGCGAGTAGTTGGTCAGGAAGAAGCCCATGGCCTGCTTGCCCATGGCGGACTGGTAGGTGTTACGGGGGGACTGCAGTGAGTACAGCCCGCGACGAGCAGAAGAGAGTGGGAGAAAGGCTTACCTGGTTGTGGTCCGGGAACGGGATGATGCTCGCGCACACACCCAGCAGCATGCTCGGGTGGATCTCGCAGTGCGTGTACATGTGCGTCGTCTGGCTCAGCCGCGTCTTCAGCCGCTTGTTGAGGTTGTCCTCGTCGAGGTCGTCGGGGACGTCGTAGCCGGCCTTTTGCAGGCGGTACGTGTCCAGGTCCTCGGGGGTCATGCAGATCATGGCCGTCTCCTCCTCTTCGGCATCCAGATACTCAATGGCGCCGGCCTTGCACACGCCGTCCCAGCCGAAATAGTCGGGATGGTCGTGGCTGAGGCCCTCGTCGCCGTCGAGACGTGCAATGTGGTCCTTTGTCAGGACCAGGGCACCCTTTTCCTGGCCCGAGCGGCCGTTGTCGTCCTGCTCAATGGCAAACAGCGGCCGCATGACACGGCCGGCGTCGGAGAAGATCTTGAACTCGCGGTCGCGGATGTCGCGCACCAGCGACACCTCCGACTGGATGTAGCTCTCGCGGCGCAGGCCCTGGACCAGCGACACCAGACTCTTGGGGTCGTGGTGCACGCCGACCCACGAGCCGTTGACAAAGACCTTGGTGGCGTGCGGGCGGCGCAGCGGCTCGTATTCGTCGAGATACTCCATGTTGCACGCCGCCATGAACTCGACAATGGGGTCTGCGGGTGTGCCGACGCTGACGTAGCACATGAGCGACAGGTTCTTGACGAGCCCGCAGGCCTGGCCCTCGGGCGTCTCGGCGGGACACACCAGCCCCCAGTGCGTGTTGTGCAGCTGGCGCGGCTTGGCCAGCTTGCCGTCGCGGCCAATGGGGGTGTTGGTGCGGCGCAGATGCGACAGCGTCGAGGCAAAGGTGTAGCGGTTGAGCACCTGCGAGACGCCGGCGGTCGAGCTCATGGCCTTCTTCTGGTCGCCCCAGTTGCCCGTGGCCAGCGAGTACTTGAGCCCGCGCGTCAGCGTCGTGTGGCGGATGCCGTGGCGCAGGTCGAAGGGCTTGTCCTGCTGGATGCACTGCTTGAGGTAGCTGGTCAGCTCCGTCGACATGCGGCGCACAATGTTGCGGAACAGCTTGGCCAGCAGCGGCCCGGCCAGGTCCAGCCGCTTCTTGCCAAAGTGGTCGCGGTCGTCGACGTCGCGCCGGCCCAGCGCGCACTGCAGCAGCTTGTGCACCATGTAGCCGAGGAAGAAGGCCTTGCTGCGCTCGCAGCCGGTGCGCTGCGAGATGTGCGGCAGCATCTCCTTCTGCAGCGTCTCGCGCGCCACCTGGATGCGGTCGCGCTTCGACGACGCGCGCGACGACTCGATGCGGCGGCCCATGAAGTCGAGCGCCACCTCGCGGTCCTGGATGGAAAAGGCCTCCTCGATGCACGGCCGCAGCATCTCCAGCATCTGCCCGTCGCTGCGGTCGTAGCACACCGTGTTGAAGATGTCCTCGTCCGACACAACGCCCAGCGCCCGGAACACAATCACCACCGGCAGGTTGTCGCGCACGTACGGCACGCCGCAGTGCACCGTCGGCGCAAACGTGCCGCGCGCCGAGTCGCCCTTGGCCAGCAGGAACAGGCTGACCTGCGAGATCAGCCGCGAGCCCTTCTCTAGCGCGCTGCGGATCTCCGCCGTGTACGAGTACTTGCTGGCGGCCGGCTTCTTGAAGACCTGCACGATGTTGGCGGCCGAGCGCTCCTGCGCAATCAGCACCTTCTCGGAGCCGTTGATCACAAAGTAGCCGCCCTGGTCGTACGGGCACTCGTTGAGCAGGAACAGGCCCTCGTCGTCCTCGTTGGCCAAGTGGCAGATCTTGGACCGCACCATGATCGGCAGCCGGCCCATGAACACCATGTCGCGGATCCCCGTGTCTGTCTTGTCCTCGTCCAGGTCCGACGTCTCCACCGCCCACTCAATCTTCGTCGGCGCCACCCGCGTCTGCTGCAGCTCCGTGCGCTGCTCGTCCGTCAGCTCGTCCGCCGGCACCTCGCGCTCCACCGCCACCGAGATGCGCTTCGTCACGCGCACGTAGATCGGGCACGAGTACGTCAGGTTGCGGTCGCGGCACTCGTACGGCGTCAGCGTCGACATCCGCCCGTCGCCCTCGCGGAACTGCGGTTTCGAGACCATAATGTTGCCAAAGTTGATCTCGTAGCGCCGCAGCTTGGCCCCGTCGCCCGGGTTGCTCTGGTCCAGCGTCACCAGCGAGTGCTCGTCGATCAGCGACTGCACCGTCGTCGTCGTAAACTCGTTAAACGAGTCGATCTGCTGCGACACGAGCGATTTCTTGTCGAAATACGCCGAGATCACCTTCCAGCAGTCCTCCGGCGTGATGCTCTCGTCGGCCTCGCCCTGGTCGTCGAACTCGTAGCCATCGTCGTAGTCTGCCATTGTGCGTGCCGTCTCTGCCGTCTCTGCCTGCGCGTAGGACTTTCGTATCTTCGCCGGCGTTAGTCAGCACGCTAGTCGGCTCATTGGTCAGCACTCGCTATCTTAGTCACCAATTGGCTTAGTCATCGTTTCCTTGGTCATCATCGGCTCCTGCCATCCGCCTGCGCGCTCCTGCTGCGACGCTGCAGTGGACCCTGGACTGTGCGTCTGTGCCCGGCATGGCAGCCTCGGCGAAGCGGCCGACGGCACATCTCCATGAAGAAACCATCGTCGCCCTGAGCTCCCTCTTACTTATTCAACTTCAGCTCGCAACAATACATTGTGCTCTGTGCCAAGACGTGCAAGGAGTCTGGGTGGCAAATCGACATACATATGTAGCGTTAGATATTTATTCGTCTTTTCTACGTCCTGTCAAGGTGGGTCCCGAGCGCCGTCCTGCTGCGCGCTTCCACCAATCAATTGACTTGGACGCTTTGCCTTCAAGCGTGCGTCATAGGGTCCCCAGACAGTGTCCAGAGCGTGTCGGAGACACGTCGGCACCTGCAGGTGTGCCTACCGTGTATAAGGGGCTGGTGCCCAGACTTGGAAGGCCTTGTCAGCAGGGCATCTGTGTGGCTGGCGGGGCCATAGCGCAGATGATAAATAAACAGGCGCAACTCTTTCTTGATGGTAGCAATGTGCAGGTATTCAGAATTATAAAGGCCTCAGTCAAAATTGTTTGGGTTAGGGGGCCCGAAAAAATCGCAAATCATCAGCTAGCGCGACAAAAAGCATCAACGGTGCAAGCAACGTACCAGCGCATGTTTAGGTACCTATGTAGCTGTATTGTCTAAATAGAGTAAGTGATGTTTTGCTAGTTCCACCCTTTTTAATCCCAGATTCACCCCCGTAAACCTTAAAATCCAACCCCCAAAATAATTTTGTTTCTAACAACATCCATTCTTTTGAAAACGTCCCCTTCACTCTTCTTTGTTTCCATCCTATTCCTTCCAAGGCCGACAAGAACCAAATTATGCATTGCCACCCACGGCCACCGAAACCAGACTAGCGCAGGCGTCAGCTCGATTGTTTGTTCCAAGTTCCAACCTTGAAGACATTGTCCAATGACAAGACGCTGACCTAATGTCATGGGTGCCCCATGGCTAACGTAATCAAAATAATATGGGATTGACCTCAAGAACGCAATCGTTCCACCAAGAGGTGGGTCAGTATTTGGACACCTTGGATTGCGTCCTACAAGATGCTCTTACATTGGCCTTGAAAAATATGTGAAATCAGTCGCAAAGGGGTCGCTCGGCCACACGGCCTGCAGCTGCTACGTTGGATTCAATAGACAAATAGGGGGACAGGAAATTTGGAGGAGCTTGGGGGAGCCAAGTGTAGACCACGTTAAATCTGAAAAAAAAAAAAAAATGACAAGACGCTGCTTCAGAACAGCGTCCCATTGAACAACTACCGTTGGTTGCACATCAGCCGTTCGTTCAAAGTGGGCCGGCTGTGTGGGTCTTTCGGGTGGGTCGGTGGGTCAAGTGAGGCACTTCGTTCATGAACAATACTAAGATCCGACAAGGGAACAATCGCAACGCTTGCACCATCTGCACCTGCACCTGCACTGCACACCGGTGGTGGTTCGTTTGCTCACCAATGCTTTCTTTTGCTTGCCTCTCGTAACGTCGTCGTCCTTTTACGCTTATTTCCTGCAAGAAAAAAAAGCGGTTCAACTTGCATGGATAAAATTAAAATAAAAATAAAACTGCATGCATGGTAAAAATTAAATAAAGTGAAAAGAAAAGAAAAAAAAAGACAGCTTTCAAGTGTCGTGTCGACAAAAATTACAAGTCTTCGCCGTCAAACGACTCGTCTCTTGCTCATTTCGTCTTAGTATTGTTCTTGGTCATATCTCTCCGTCTCACAGAATCCACCATTGCTTTGATTGCAGAGAACTGTGGCGCTCTCCAGCTTCCCTTCAAGCTGTCCCCATTTATTTTCATACCATTCTCGTATCCTATTCTTCATACTATCACAATGCCTTGCTGCCATGCAGGGACCTTGGCTAGTTAAAGTGACCAGTCCATTTCACCATTGTCCCCATTCCCCAAGCTGCTCTTGGCCCCAAAGCCCCTCCCTCGTCTATAAAGATCGCCTTCCCGCCCGTCTTGCCATCCTTTCTCCAAGATCGACAACTTCTGCTTTCTTTTCCTAGCTGCTTGTTTTTCCTCTTGTCCCGCAAGCAAGCATACACAGCACGGTTGTGATCACACCTATTGTTTGATTTTCAACGGTACTGCAACCCTAGCATAAAGCCGTCTCATTATATCTTCCTCTTTTTCCACACTCTTTTTCCCTTTTCCCTCGTCTCTTTTCTCTTTTCTACTTGAACGTCTCACCATTCTTTTATTTTATTATATTTCTTATTTGAAAAAAAGATCATGAACGTCGACTTGAAGACGCTGCCACCGGCGTACAATCAAATGATCAATGTGACGGGGCCCAACAACAAGACCGTCCAGGTATGGATCCCCTATATTGACGCTGCCGATGATATCAAGGCCAGCACTTGCATTGGCTATGGCTCCCAGATTGGTGCTGGCTTCACCATGTTTGTCGTTCTTCTTGTCATGACCGGACGATCTCGTCTTCTGCGGCCGAATATCATTCTGGCCCTGATTAACCTGGTCATCTGCACAACACGATCCATCATCCTCGCCTCCTACTTTACCTCCAGCCTCATCAAGTTCTACCCCGTCTTCGTTGGTGATTCGAGCTACACCAAACGATCAGACCTCAATGCACAATTCGCCGGATCCTTTTTTGACATTCCCCAAGTCATCTTTGTCGAGATTGCCCTCTTCCTCCAGGCCTATGCCATGATCAAGCTCTGGACACCCCTTTGGAAATACCTCTGCATTGCAGCCTCTACCATTCTTTGCATTTTCGTCCTGGGGTTCCGCACGGCCAGTGTTGTCTTCCGTTATTACCAGGCAGCAAAACTCACCACCGACTTTACCTACGACTACCGGTGGATCGACCGTGTCCAGGCCGCCGCCTCTGCCGTCCTCATTTTCTGGTTCTGCTTCATCTTTGCTGCACGGTTAGTAGCCCATATGTGGGAGTTTCGTAGTGTCCTTCCTCCCATGAATGGTGTCTCGCCCATGGAAGCCCTGGTTATGACCAATGGCGTTCTCATGTTTGTGCCTAGTACGTCTTCTTCCTTTTTTTTTCTTTGCTAACAAATAGCCCTCTTTTGTGTTCTCAGCTTCTTCAAAATTGGCTCCTTTGAGCCCTCCTCCATGATTTTCACCTCTGTGGCCCTCATCCTCCCCCTCGGCATGCTAATTGCCCAAAATCTCAGCATTACACACGGCATCGCCGAGATCAAGTCCAATGGCACGAATAGCAATCGCTACAAGGCTGATCTCAAAAGGAGCCAGGACGGAAGTCCCTCCAGCCCCAACGGCGGGTTCGACAAGCCCACCGGCTGGGCTGGAGCCTACCAGCGTGCCACGGACCCCAACCGTGCCCCTGCTAGGGATATCTATGCCCAGTGGACAGACGAGTCCGACACCCTCGCCTCCCCCACACACGACGGCACGCCCCGTTCGCCCAAAGACGGCAATGCTTTGATCACATCCAGCCTCGGCAAGGTCGTAGAGGAAAAGAGCGAAGCCACCTCCTCCGTGGGCACCATAACCGACAGGTATTTGGAAGACGGCCCCCACGACGGCCCCCATGTCTGGGTGGGCACCAAGGTTGAAGTTAGCAACTCTCTTCTTTGAGCCGTTTTTTTCCATTTCTGTTTGTGCTCTCTTCTTTCCCTCACACTCTTTACATGACATTCTCTGTGCAGCATGCGTTTCGTAAAAAATAATATACCTGTATCCTATTTTGATAAAAACTTTTGAAAAGCGGAATGCTCAATGCTGACATTGCCCACGGCCGTTAGTCGCTTCCGGCCTGCCTTTTGCTTCTCCAGAAGCTTCCGACGCCGCGTAATGTCAGACGCATGCAGCTTTGCCAGCACATCCTTCCGGAACGGCTTGATTGTCTCTCGGGCCACAATCCGCCGCCCAGCTGCTGCCTGGATAATCACTTCAAACATTTGTCGGTCCACATGCTCCTTGAACTTGGTCACCCATTGCCGGCCGACCTTTTCCAGCTGTGACCTATGCATCACCCGCGAAATGGCATCCACAGGAGCCTTGTTCACCAGCAGCTGCAGCTTCATCAGGTCGCTCTCCCGCCACCCTGCGTCTTCGTAGTCGAGCGTGGCATAGCCCCGGGACACCCCCTTTAGCTTGCCAAACAAGTCATCCACCAGCGCCATGGACGGCAAATTGTACTTGAGAATCACCTGCAGCGACGTCCCCTCCTTCCGCGCCTCTTCGGCCTCCTGCTTGCCCACGCCGAAAAAGTCAATGCTCACCTGCTCGCCCCGGCTCGCCCCACACAGCGTAATGACACGCCCGAGATACTCCTCTGGACACGTAATCGTCGCCGACACATAGGGCTCGAGGTACTGCTGGCCCTTGAGGCGGCTGTCGTCCACGTCGGGAAACTCGGCCGCACTCGTCAGGAGCTTCTCCGTGCCGTCTCGCAGCCGCATCTTGACAGGCACTGCTGGCTCTGTGATGATCACATTGGCCCCATGCTCCTGGCGCAGACGGTCCTGGAACACGGAGCAGTGCAGGCTGCCAAGGAAGCCGAGCCGCCAGCCAGCACCCAGCGCCTCGGAATGGTCCTTTTGCAGCGTGATGCTGCGGTCATTCAGAACCAGCTGGCCAATGCTGTCCGACAGCTTCGAGTAGTCGCCCTGGTCTGTGGGAAAGGCAGCCACAAAGACCATGGGCTTGGGCTCCTCAAAGCCGGGGTACGGCTCCACCACACCCTCGCTGCCCACGGTTGTATATGTATCGCCAATCTTGGCGTCCTGGATCGTCTTCATGCCCGGATTGAAGAACATGTAGCCCACCTGGCCCGCGCGGAGTGTCGACTGCGCCACGCCATCCGGATACTGGATCCCAACCTCGCCCACAGTGTATCGACGGCCCGTAGCCATGCTGATCAGATGGTCGCCAGCCCGGATGGTGCCCTGAAACACCCGTACCAGCAGCACGACGCCCTTGAACGTGTCGTACCACGAGTCTACCAGGAGAATGCGCGGCGGTGCCGATGCATCGCCCTCTGGCGGTGGAATGCGGTCAATCACGGCCGGCAGAATGGCCTCCACGTTGCGTCCCGTCTTGGCGCTGACGAGAACAGCCCCGCGGTTGGCATTGTCGTCCTCCACGTCCAGCTCAAACGTCTCCCGCAGCTGCCGCAGGGCTCTGCCGACGTCTGCCGTGGGCAGGTCCACCTTATTCACGACGGGGACGAGCCCCAGGCCCTGCGAAAAGGCGTGGTAAAAGTTGGCCACCGTCTGGGCCTGCACGCCCTGAGAGGCGTCCACGAGCAGCAGGGCACCGCCGCAGCTGGCATAGGACCGCGTCACCTCGGCACGGAAGTCCACATGGCCCGGCGTGTCGACGAGGTGCAGCAGGTAGTCCTCGCCACGGTACCTGTAGACCATGCTGCACGTCTGTGCCTTGACCGTGATACCCCGCTCCCGCTCCACATCCAGCTTGTCGAGGATCTGCTTGTTGCCATCGCCTGCCGAGATGGTCCCCGTCAGCTCCAGCAACCGGTCGCTCAGCGTGCTTTTCCCGTGGTCAATGTGGGCCACAATGCAAAAGTTGCGGAACCGCTCAATGGGGATGGCCCGTAGGCGAGCCTCGAGCGCCACAGGGTCCTTGGCCGTCGGCGGCTGCTTCTCCAACGGCGCCGGTGCCGGAAAGGCGCTATAGAGGGCCTGGCAGCGGGGGAGACGCGCCCTGGCGCTACTAGTGCGCCACTGGGGATACCTGGCGGCGCCGAGACGCATGTGCCAGCGACATGGCTGCATTCCAAACGAGTGGCAAGTTCAATGCTCTTGGGAGAATTTTCCCACCGGCGGTACGGCCAGGGGTACAGCCTGGCGGCCTAGGCCTCGTCGAAGGCTCGACTTATGTAAGACTGACGTCATGCCATCATGAGCCGGCATATAGTACACGCACGGGTACGGCGCGAGTGTCGCGTAGCGACAGTCTCTTGCACGGCGAAACACAATGACGGCGCAGGTGCTGGTCTCGGAACTGGGAAACCTGATCTACGAGAGCAAGCGGAAGCATGCCGACGTGCGGGATGCGGCCGAAAAGTCGCTCGGCGAGCTGCAGGCCCTGGGGAACGTCAGCGAGTCGGCCATTGGCAGTCTTTTGGCGCAACGGACGTCCTTTGTGAACCCGCTCGTCATGGCGTGCGGCACGCGGGCCGTCAAGCTGATGGGCATAGCGCTGGTGTGTCTGCAGCGGCTGATTGCCGTCAAGGGCGTCCCCGGGGCCCGTATTGACCAGGTGCTGCAGGCCCTCCGAGACGCTTCCACCGGCGGCATGGACGTGCAGCTGCGTATTCTGCAGTCCCTGCCGATGCTGGTGCAGTACTACGCCGACCATGTGGTGGGCGGGCTTCTGCTGACGGCCCTCAACGTCTGCTTTGCCTTGCAGTCGAGCAAAAACACCGTCGTGGCCAATACTGCCTCGGCCACGCTGCAGCAGCTCATGATTTCCGTCTTTGACAAGGCCGAAAAGGTGGACAGAGCCGATCTGGACGGTGTGTTTCTTCCGGGAGAGAAGACCCAAAGAAAAAGACTAACATTAGCTTTGGCGGCGGCGGGCGAGGCGCCTTCCAAGGACGGCCCCGTACGGCTGTGTGCAGCGCATTTGGACGCCTACAGAATCTTTTACGACGTCTGCCTACTCACACAGGGACAGCGTCCCGAGTACCTCAGCTTCCTGAGTCTGTCACAGTCTTTTGGCCTCGAAATGATCGAGTCCATCCTGACTAACCACGCTGATATCTTCACCACCCATCCAGAACAAGTGTATGTCCTTCAGACGAAGCTGATGCCCTTTCTCTTCACGAGCATCGCCAAAAAACCAACCTTCCCAACGGCTGTCCGTCTTGTACGTGTCCTCTTTACCATTCTACGCAAGCACATGGCTCTCTTGCCCAAGGAAAGCTGCGACGCCTTGGCTGCCTTGACACAGGTCCTCGACCACGACACGACCCTGTGGAGGTGTGTTCTCTGTCTCGAGGCCTTCAAGGGGCTTTTTTCTGAGGCAACTCTCGTGCGCCAATTGTACATGCTCTTTGACGATGTCGAAGAGCGACAGAATATTCTCCAGGACCTGCTCGCAGCATTTGTGCGCGTGTCGACAGAGAGACCCAGTGTAATTGGCCTTGGCCACCAGTCCTCCATCCCCGTGGCAGGCCCTTCCAACAGCACCGGCTCATCGGTTGAACAAACAGAACTGGAGGCCAGTGTCATGTCTGGGAATGTGAACGGTGAAAGCACCAACATTGGCATCCATTCACAATGGAGCGTTGTGAGGGTGCCGTGCATCGACCAGATTGACAAGTCGGAGCCATTACCTATTCCCACATCGTACATTTTCAGTTTACTGCTGTCGTGCGTGACCCACCTCTCGGATGGGCTCGCCAAGTTTATCATTCCCCTGACGATGCCACGTCGGCGGGGCGAGGGTGATCTCGTGCGGACGCAGTCTCTCGGCAAAAAGACGACGCAGATTTGTAATCCGCTGCAGCAGACAGAGAATCCACTGTACCCAGAAGTCAAGGCCTGTGCGAATCTGATTGAGAAATGCTGGCCGGCTATCCTGGCTACCTGCTCGACCTTTTTGTTCTCTGCCCTCGACTCCGAGTACTACCACAGTCTTGTCCGTGCCTTTCAGCGCTTTACACACGTAGCCGGTCTACTAGCGTTGAACACACCAAGAGATGCCTTCCTGACGACGCTGGGCAAGGCGGCTGTGCCTCCCAATGTCGTGACAACAATATACAACTCGCCCAAGCCATCATCCGTTTCAGAGTCTCTGTTTTCCAACGCTCGTGGCCTCCTAAGTGCTGATAGCTTTAGCACCACGCAAGACCGAAGGCAGTCTCTTGACGCGCCCACACATCTCAATACCCGCAATTTGCTGTGTCTACGGGCCCTTTTGAACCTTGGCATAGCCCTGGGGCCATCTTTGAAAGAATCCTGGGCGATTTTGGGCGAGACGCTGCAGCAGGCCGACTTTGTCCTGTTTATTTCAGGGAAAACGGCTGGGCAGGTGCCGACGGTGGCCCGACCGGCAGATGCTCAGGCCGAAGCCGAGGCGGCACAGTTGCTAGCAAGTTTTGCGTCCGAGGTCAAGGCAGTGGAGGTGGCGAGTATGCGATTGATGGAGAGCACGGTTGATTTCTCGGACGAGGCGTTTAACAATATGCTCCTAGCATTTTGCCATTTGATGGTGGATGGCGAAGAGATCACAGAAGAGAGCACAGGGCGAAGGGTGTTGAGTGGGAGGAATATAGCCAAGAATGTCCAGGAGGATCAGTTCGTGCTGTCGACACTCGGTCAGCTGGCGACGACGAATCTAGATCGGTTTCTCTTTGGCGAAGAGGCATCGTCTGGGTGGATGCCGTTCATTGAAAAGCTTCGACAGACGCTTGTGCATTCGCTAGGGATGCCGGCTGTCCGGCTGGCGGCCACTGAAGTTGTTGTCAAGACGGTGTTGTTGGGAATGGGCCGGCTGGTCAAGGAAACTGAGGTTGAGAGGAAAAGCAGGATCCAGCTGCGTCTTTTGGAGGCACTGCGGGACTCTGTTCGAGCGCTACAGGACGACCGACCGATGGGGATGAATACATTGGCGACGGACATTGATATTCAAAAGATTGTACTGGATGGGCTCAAGAGTCTGTTGCAGGACAATGGTGATGCGTTGCAGAGTGGATGGGACGTTGTCTTTTCCATCATCAACTGCATTTTTGATGGCGAGTCAAGGTCGAGCCGTTTGATTAAGCCGGCCTTTGCGTCTCTTGAGCTGATTTGTTCGGATTTCCTGCCGACGCTACCGGCGTCGTGTTTCCTTGGGCTCATTAACACGCTGTACAAGTTTTGTTCACAAGACGATGATGTGAATGTAGCTTTGACAACGGTGTCCTTTTTCTGGGCCATTTCCGATTTCCTGCGGGAAAAGGCCCATGCTGCGGCCATGGCAAAGTGGGGGGATGCGACAGAGGAGGAGCTGGTGGCCGTGGCGGATGCGGGGGATGAGGCGTCGAGCACAGCGCTATGGGTGATTCTATTGCTCCGACTGACGTCAGTGGCAGCCGATGGACGTGCGGAATTGCGTATTAGCGCGGTGCAGACGTTGCTGCCCATGATCCATTCGTATGGCGATATTCTCCATGCAGAGGCGTGGTTAGCGTGTATCCGGCTTGTGATTTTCCGGCTTTTGGCGACGACAGAGGCACGGCTGCAGGTGTTATCGACGACGGGGTGGCACGACACGGCTGTGGCCATGATCACAGGGGCTGTGGACTTGGTTGGGACGCATCTGGACCGGCTGGCACCGAGTGCTGTATTTCCAGCGTTATGGAAGGACCTTGTGGGACACCTGTCCAAGATGCTGTCCTTTGACATTCTGAGCATCCACACGGCTGTGTTCTCACATCTAGCTGTTATTTTGAGCAAGGGCCAAGGACAGAGGTGGTCCTTTGGGGCGACGGAGGTTGAGTTGGTGTGGGCGCTGTGGTCGGAGCGTGTGTTTGTATCGGAAAAGGAGGACAACCAGAAGTGTCTGGTGGCATGGGTGAATGCGTTTGTGGAGATTGAGCGGTTGATGCATGCGGACATGACGGTGGCACATATTGAAAGGGCCATTGGGCTTTTGCGGTCGTCTGTGCTGCTTGCGACGCCGATGGCGTATGCCAATGACATCGACCATTTGACAGATGTGCAGAGGCGTGTGCTGCAAGTCTTTTCCGTCTTGCGGACGGACCTGGCCGGGGCGCCAGCGGTGATTCTGGCGCAGCTGGCTGATTTTATAGAGCTTGCCTATGCGGAGCGGACGTCGAAGCAGACGTTTATTGCCTTGGCCAAGGAGAGCATGCTTTTGGCGCAGCAATTGGTGGTGCAGC
This sequence comes from Chrysosphaeria jannelii, assembly GCA_020002325.1. Taxonomy (NCBI): domain Eukaryota; kingdom Fungi; phylum Ascomycota; class Sordariomycetes; order Ophiostomatales; family Ophiostomataceae; genus Chrysosphaeria; species Chrysosphaeria jannelii. Next base: position 154,584 of record JAGKRY010000017.1, on the reverse strand, counting down.
ATGCGGAGATGCTGGAGGTATATGCCTCGGGTGCGTTTTGTCGGACGTTGGAGGCCATGGGGCGGGCCGTGTCGCTCAAGTATACGTTCCCCAAGGTGGATGCCAGGGTGCCGGCGTGGAAGACGGCCATTGAGGCGGCGCTGGTCATGCTGGAGATTGCGCTGCCGTATGTGCGAGACCCGCCCTTGGCCCGGAAGGCTCTAGAGCCGATTTGGCGAGCCGTCATTACGCTGATGGCGGGCATCTTAGCGAGCCATGTAGATGGCGTGTCTGATGACGTGATTGCCGACGACGAGGCCTTTGATGTGGGGGCATTCCAGCGACTACGGGAGCTTGTGATTCCGACGTTGGGATCGCGTATGGTGCCGGAGGATATACGGACGGCCTTTGTGCGGCTGTTGCATGACACGTCCATTCTGCATAGCGCAGCTGAGCGTGGCCGGACGGTGCGTGTGGAGCCGAGCCGGAGGGCGGCCATGAGCATGGCGTGTCTTGACGAGCTCTTTTCGCTGGTGACATTGCCGGAGGCACAGCCATCGATTACGGTGCAGCCGCCGACGCCGAGTGTGGCGACGTTTTCCGAGGCCCAGATGGTGGCGGAGTCGTCGTGCGAGCAGTATACGCGGCTGGCAGAGGCAGCAAGGCCGTTTGTGCTGGCGCGATGTGCACAGACGATCCGGGCGTATGCCCTGGACCAGCCATTACGGGGGTATACGCCACAGCCGGGCTCACAGCGTCGTGAGTTGACACATATCCTGACCCATTTAGCGAGTCTGGATGGCCGTGGCGATATGTACTCTTTGTTGGTGACGGCATCACAGGTGGCCGCCATGGCGAGAGACCAGGGGACGCTTGTGCTCGTTACCAATATCTTGCAGCATTATTGAACTGCTCGAGCTCGTAACCAAAAAATAAAATAAAATCCAATGATTTTGTATTCCAAAAAAAAGAAAAAAAAAGGTAAAAAGATGAAGAGATGAAGAGATGAAAAGATGCAAGACAAATGCAAGACAAATGAAAATGTGTGACAAAAGAAAAGGAAAAAGAGAGAGAGAGATCAACGCCAATTGCCCTGACTGAGGGACAGTAAGCCGGCGACACAGTCGAGGTCGCCTTTTTTACTTGGACTGACGCCAGTTTTCACGGGCGTCTCCGTGGCGTCGTTGGCGTCATGAGAAGACGCTTTGTTCCTTTGGGGGCTTTTGGGGGTCCCGGGGGGAGGGTCTTGTGGATGTTGGTTTTCTTTATCAGCGTCCAGGTCGACGACGCTCGAGAGCCGCATCTTTTTTGTCTTGGCGGCATGCCATGCGCCCTCCCCTTCGTACATGTCGCTGCCGCTGTACTGCCGGACGAACCGGGACCGATGCCGTCCTGTGCGCGCCCGTTCCGTCATGTGCATCCTCGACGGCGAGCTGCACGGGGCCGTCTGTTTGAGCAGGCTGATGACCGCAATGGCCGAGCCGCTGGCCTCGTTTTCGGCATGCAGATTGAGCTCGTCGTCGCGCCGTTCGGCATCACAGACGGATTCCCAGGCCTGCACGTCCCGCGAGCGGCCCCGCTGCAGCGACGGCGTGGCCACGCTGGAGAGCGACGAGAGCGTCGAGAGCGTGCTCGCGTGCGAGTACAGGGACGGCGTGGAGAAGGATGTGAGGCTGGAAATGGGCGGCAGCGACACGGCCGAGCTCGCCGACCCATGGCCCTTTTCCTTTCCAGAGCGCCGCAGGGCCGGCAGAGCGTCTTCTTCGCGCGGCGTCTCGTACCGCCGCGGTAGCATCGACGCCGGTGTTGGCGGCGGTAGCTTGCGTGGCGGCGACGGCGAGTCCCGAGCAATCTGGGCCTTGCCCTCGAGCGACAGCGACAGGCGGTACTGGCTCTTGGCCACGCTGCCAGTCTGTGGCGTGGGCAGCACCGGCCGTGGCGCAATCGGTCGGTACAGCGAGGCCTCGGGCTTGCTGCCGTTGCGCGACTCGGACACGGGCGTGCGCATGGCGCCGAGAGGCGTGGGCGTGGCATAGGCGTGGTTCCAGCGGTTGGCCAGATAGCCAATGGAGCCCTGCACAGAGCCCATGGACGACGAAAGAGAGAGCTGCGGTGGCGTAGCCGCCGTATCCGTGTCCCATCGCCGTCGGGGCGTCCCCTGCACGGGCCGGTGTTCGTCTGCTGCTTCGGACGGCTCGTCTCGCCCCGAGGGCGATGCAGGGCCAGCCCGCACGCCGGCAGCCATGCCTCCATACCTCAGGGCAGCAACTTCCTGTGGCGACAACGGACGGGCCTTTCGGCGGTCATTCTGCCGTCGGTTCTGAAACCAAATCTTTGCCGTCAGCATCAAAGCATTAAAACAAAAGAAAAAAAGAAAATAAAAAAGGCTCACCTGTACTTCTTTTTCGTTGAGCGACACCTGGTGCACAATGGCAAAGCGTGCCGTCTTATCAGGCTTCGGATTCGCAAGATACGCCGACTCCAAAATGGCCTTGTCCTTGGCCCTACATACCCCCCATCATCCCGCGTCAGCACGTCCATCTCGAGTATTATTTTATGAAACAAACAATAAAAAGTGGTAAAAAAATAAAAAAAAATTAAAAAAATAAAAAAAACATACGCCGTCCTCTTCCGTTTTCCCTTGGGATGCCGCAATGAACCCTCGTCGTAAAAGGACGCGCTCGGCACGCCCGTATGCAGCGCCTGCAACGCATGGGACGCCACCCGTGCACTCTCCGACACATCCGACATTTCTTTTCGTAGTTTCCTCGCAAGTCTTTCGCACTCGTCCAAACAAATCACGCCGCTTCCCAACACAAAAGGTGTGAAATTGAGTAAAGGCGCTCGCTGCTGCTCGGATGGCCCAGATATACGCGGTATTGGGACAAAAGCGGGTCCATGGCCGAGCTTATGTCATCGTATCGCGATCTAAAACGCGTCGGCCCCACTTTTGACAGACAGCTCCTGCCAATCAGGGTCCGTCGGACCTGTGCTACAAAGTGCGCTGGCGCGTCCCAGCCTCCTTTTGGGAAGGAACATCACGATGGGCCAAAAGGTGCCCCTCAAGGACCCCCCTCTTTCCTTTCATAGATTTGCGCAAGATCATGTAAATTATTTACTATGGCTTAGATTGCCTCCTCACCAGACGCTTTTGTTGCTCCAAAATCATCCGCCATCCATTCTTTTTTTTTTTCATTTTTATCAACCCTCTCGCTAAGCGCAATATAAAGCAAAATAAAAAAAATCGAATACAGACTCATAGAAGCCGGCTTGCCAAACACTTGCTGCTTACCATGTCAAACAAAGAGTACAACAGCAGGCCGCTTAAAGGTCATCGCCCTCCTCTTCAGGAAGAGGCATGTCAGCAGCCTCTTCCATTTCTCTCTGTTGACGCTCAAGCTCAGCAACGTCGACGGTAGCTGTGGCAGGAGCCAGGGCCGTCTCAGCAACGAATTCCTACATATATTAGCATAAAAGACGTAAGAAAAAAAAGAAACATACCAGAGCAGCGTTGCCAACAAGCTTGCGGCCCAGCCACAAGAAGGGCTTCTCAAAGTTGTAGTTGGACTTGGCAGAGATGTCGTAGTATTGGAGGTTCTTTTTGCGGTGGAAGGTAATGGTCTTGGCCTTGACTTTACGCTCCTTGACATCGACCTTGTTGCCGCAAAGAACAATAGGAATGTTTTCGCAGACACGCACGAGATCACGGTGCCAGTTGGGGACGTTGTTGTACGTGATACGCGACGTCACATCAAACATGATGATGCCGCACTGGCCGTCAATGTAGTAGCCGTCACGGAGACCACCAAACTTTTCCTGGCCAGCAGTGTCCCAGACATCAAAGACAATCGAGCCAAGGTTCTACACAGTCAGCAATATGCCTAAAAAAGAGCATAGACAGCTTACGGTTGTGAATTGAAGGGGGTGAACCTCGACACCAAGCGTGGCAATGTACTTCTTCTCGAATTCACCCGTCAAGTGGCGCTTGACAAAGGTCGTCTTGCCAGTACCACCGTCACCAACGAGCACAAGCTTGAAGTGAGGGACTTGGACTTCCATTGTGATCGTTTCGACAAAACTGCTCTGTTAGACTCTATTCTCATCGTCACCGCCTTTTGCAAGCATCACAGTCCAGTCTCTCCGTTCGCGTCCAGGGGCCATTGCGCAGCCCGCTGCCCTTTTGCATCGGCACCCCCGTCGACCTTTTGAGACCTTTGTTGGGCTTTTTTAGGCTTTTAGCACCCTTTTTTATGGCGGTGTAGAGCTCAACCATCTCAGCTTTCGATGGCGTCCCGCACTCAAAAAAAACGCAAAAATTGAATTCCACCTGCAAAAAAAGGACATACCTACGCGTGCGTTTGGACGTTTGGGAGAGTTTTGAGTCTCTTTGGAAAGAAAAGAGGAGGTGGTGGAAACGAAGTGGACTCTTTTTTTGGCGGAGAGAAATCTTTTTTTTAATGTTTTTTTTGTTGTGATTGTACAGGGGGCCTTTACTGGTCGTACACCCCCATCTTTCGGGCTTTAGCGGCTGTTTCTTTGGTGTTGACATACGTCACGTGTTTTCTGCCACCTGGCTTTCAGCTAACTAGAATCTTGACAGGTAATCTTTTGGAGGGGCAGGCGACATTTGCTTGGACAATTCAATGAATAAGTGGAGAGCGGCGGTGAAGGCATTATTAATGCTAGAGCTCTTCCAAGATCAAGCGATTTCAAGCGTACATTCTCTTTCTTGCTCTTTTTCATTCTCTTTTCTTATTTTTTTATTTTTATTTCTTGATGATGTTACAATGGTAGGATATGACAGCCCAGAAGACCACGCCCGCCCCAATTACGCCGCGGCGTGAGATGGAGGCGTAGCTCTTGGGCGTCACCATCCGTGCTTCGATGTACTTTTACCAAAATACGATTCTGTGTAGTGGTTAAAAATGGCCTGTATGTAAAAGAGCACTTACGTTTTCATTTCCCTGGACGCATTCCCCAACCTTTCTTAGCCCATCGTGGTTGGCATGGTTTACATATCCAAAGTTTCGGATCTGGTCGCCAGCCTTGAGCCCAGCGTCTTCTGCAGGGCTGCTGGCCTCCACGCTGTTCACCCGGGCAAAGGGCGGATCCAACGCAACAGGCACCGCATCTGGAAGGATCTCGGCAACTTGTCCGGTTTCTGCCTCAGCAGTAGTGTTTGCAAAGTGCTCGTGCAGAAATTCCTCAATCCTCTTCATCAAATCCTTGTAGTCATTCTTCAAATGGATAATGCGGGAACGGGTCGTCCGGACTATTTGACATCATTAGCCCAGTCTTTTTTTTGTCTTTTGTTTCTTACTTTGCGCAACATCAATGTCCGCCCGTGGAAACCCGTCGCTTGTAAGAAGCGAGGTGTTCATGTCGACACCATGCTCGCCTGTCAGTAAACGTATACACGACAAAGAGGGCTCTACTATACCGAGTCAAGGACGCTTCCAAGAGCTGATAACTCTGCTTCCATGGCGTCCTTTTTTTGCTGGAGCTGTGCAAAAGAAAGCCGCCCATCGCCATTCGCCTTTCGAGACGAGGATGGCCCCGATGGGACCGTAGGCGCATGTATGTTGTCCATGGCTGCCTCGTTCAACATCTTTTCCAGGCGAAAGGCATTATGACGTCTGCATGTACCTTGACATGTACCAAAACAGTACGTCGTCCACTACTGACAAGGCATCCTCCACATAATAGTTTGGAACATCTCACGGGTAGAAACAGTTGGCTTGAACTCTGCACTTATGTAAAAGCTAATACATATATTTTTTGGTGAGATGGGGTATATACTATTTGTGATCGGAATTGCCAAAGACGCTGCTACAAAATAATATGGTAAGGTGGCACCACGCTTATGAAGCTTTCTCCGCGATAGAGCGTATATGTGCACTAGAAGTTTTCAGTAGAAGTAATCATGATGGGATAAAAGTAAAATAGAGGTTTTCATCCTCTTTTTTTCTTTATTTTCTTTGCTTTGTCGAACTACCTGGTCATTAACAAAAATGAGTCAATATGAAGATTTTTATAGCTGGGTGGATGCTCTCCCCAAGGAAAAAATGTCCACGTTAGCGAACTGCCTTGGTCTCTCATGGTGATTTTGTTTTTATTTTTTCATTTATTGATGTATGCCCTAGTTCTTTTAGATTTATCAAAAAGGTACTATCTCTTTCCAAGGCAGACGCAAATAAGGTCGCATAGGCCTCGTGGATATCTACAACGGTATAAAATATTTTTCAAATTATAGAGCTAGTCATGTCCCTAGACTCCTTATGGTGAATGCCAACGCAGAGATATCTCATGAAAATGGATTTGATGGGTCTGCTTTGGAAATAAACCTTTTGAGATTGGAAGCAGATATTATTCTATTTTATGCTACCCAAGGAAAGATAGCGCTTCATCCAAAAGATATTGCAGAAGCTGCAGCTGCATGCCTCCAGGACACTGTGGTTGAGATTGATGAGCTTGGCAAGCACATAACATTGGAGGAAACGATAAGGCTACTGGATGATAGGCTCACTTCAATCACAGCTCCTATTATTAACAGGTACCTTTCGTGCATGGACATTCTTTTCAAGATTGAAACAATTGCGAAATCTAATTTTGAAATTGTCCGCGATGCATACAATATTCCCCTGTCAAAATGGGAGAGTCTTGTTGAATTTTCTCAGCTCCCGAAAGACCAGCAGGATAAGTATTTCAACTCTTCTACAAGCCTTGGGAAGATCTTAGCTGCTCTAGAGAATAGTGCTGCTTCCTCTTCAAGTGTGTAAGGGTTTATTTTTGGGAGTTTTAGAGGTACATGAGTTCATTTTATTTATAGAGAATATGGATGCTGCGGGTTATAGATCTGAAATCTATTTGAAAAAATTGTGAGTGTACATAATAGCTCTAACCTCTATTGTGAAGATGAAAGTGGCCGAAAAGACAGGGTTCAAAAGTGGGTATCTGTACCCGTTTTTTTTTTTTGGAAAGTGCACGCTAGCGTGCATGAGCTCGCGCTGAGCTTTGCAGAGCTCATCTCAAACGTGCCTTCCCAACGCATTCTGTGTACTACATGGTGTTGGTAGGGTGCTTACGCGATGAAGGGATAGTCATTGTGAAGCACCTTCTTTGCCTATGCAAAGCAATCTTACCTAACCCTCATGGGACCTTTTTTTGGATATGGTGACATCACGATAGCTTCCCTTTTGTCAAGATTGAGCATCGTTTTTGACATAACTATAGTCTTTTATCAAAGAGAAGGGGAGAAGAAAGCTTTCTGAAGCTACCGGACGTCTTTGTCTCGGTACCTCATTATTTATTTCTTTATTATTACAAATATTTATTAAACTCGAGTGAATGCAAACAAGACGGTCAGCGACCAAAACAAAAAAATATATATATATAGAATGGCGGCAGCTTGTATTTCTGAACAACAAGCACGGTTATCATATTGTGATGCACAAATGTCCAGTAGATCATCATCGCCATCTTGCCAATCCGTCCAGATTCATCAAACCCCAAATGATTCACTGGACGAGGAAGACAGCACGCCCTTTTGTATTCACCCAAAAGCAAGCAATGGGCTTATCAAGGCGTCAAGCATAGGTACCTTTGGTGACCTTGTTCATTTAGCACGTTTCATTGAGAGTGGCACAAAAGCATGGCCAGAGGGTACAGAGGTCTTAAGCGAAGGCGACAAGCCGATGACAGACCAAACGTCCACAAATCCGACCAAGCCGGCCAAATCAAAGATGCCTTTTCAAAAATGGGTAGGGTCCTTTCAAAGACGGAAGCCTGTCAAGCGAGCAGACATTCCCCTATCCATCAAGAATGCTTCACAGACGTCTGGCATGGGCCATGAGGAGGTGTCCTTGCATAGAAAGTCGTCGTCCTTTTCGTCGATTGCCTATGTGATGGGTGTCCGCGAGGCCAGCGTCAGCTGTTTTGGATCGAGCGTGTTCCAGTCCCCGCGGAAGCAGAGGACAAGATCGTCCAAGGGCCTCTCCAAGACAGACTACAGCAGCCGTGTCTCCCAGCCTATCCAGCTGTCCGATGAGAACCTGGCGTATCCGGACAGGACGCAGGAAGACCAATTGATTGCCGAGCGCTCTAAACGACGCAGACAGATTCTAGAGGAGTTGATGGAGACGGAGGAGGGCTATATCAGCGACCTCAAGTTCCTCATGAATGTTGGTGATGCACGCACACTTTCTTTGGCTAATGGTAGACCTACATGACAGTGTTTGCGCCGTCTGCAGCGTCTGATGACAGTCTTCGGCTGTCACTGTATAGAAATCTTTCCGACATGGTGGAATTGCATGATAATATCCTTGGCGACCTTCACTTGGCCATCCCCGCTCTGGAATATAGATATAGTATATCACGGAGAGACCATGGCCCTAGACGCGATGTCCGGAATATACATTCAGTTCCCGAGGACAAGGCACCCATAGTGGCAGCCCCTCTTGCAGATTTGGTGGCAGAGCCGTCTATTATCCTCGGCGTAGCACATATATTTTTAAGAAATGTGAGTGCGTAGAATAGAAGAGAGAGACTGATGATAGCTGGGCCGGTTCTATATTTATGAAGAGTATAGCGCAAAGTATGAAATGGTGATTGAACAGCTCGAGCAGTCGTGCCGAACCTTTAGAGACTGGGAAAGCTACCAGAGGGGACTTGAATCGCTTGCCTTTTGTCTGCGCCCCCCTCGCGATGGTGAAGGATCGAAGCGGGCACTGTCCATGAAAGATTTATTGGTGAAGCCCATTCAAAGGATTTGCCGTTATCCTCTTTTGCTGCAGGAGCTGAGAAAATACACGCCCGTGTGCGACTGTCCTCGGTCCTATGCTGAAATCAGTGCGGCTGTGGATGAAATGCACCGGATTGCGAGCATGGTGGACAAAGCCAAGAACGATCCTCTTGTGCAGTCTTCGCTGGTCAAGACGTGGCTCTTGCAGAGCCGTCTACAATTCCCCAGACGATCTCCACCCATTACCAAGAGCTATATCCGTTCCATGGGGCGAATTCACCTGTGTGGAACGCTGTATATTTGCTGGCAGAATAAAAAAGAAGCCCAGGCCTGCCACATGATTTGTCTCTTGTATCGGAGCTGGTTTTGTCTTGCTGTGCCAGACGACACGCCCAATACGTATACGCTGTGTGCATGCATTCCTTTGAACAAGATGAACCTGCAGTCTGCTGATAGCGGGAAAGGTAGGCCTATGGCAGTGAGGTATAGGGAAAGATTGCTGACTTGCAGACTTAATTTGCCACGCCATGCAGTATACGTGGAAGATTGTTTTTGAAAACGACAACCAGGTATATGAAATGATCATGGTGGCATCGTCGCAGAAAGAAGAGTCAGAATGGATAACTCGACTGGGGGGGAACTCTGAGCTGGACCCAGAAGGACCAAGTGATTGCGAAAAGATTTCCTTTCTCGATATCGACATGATTTGCCTGGGGAAGCTGGGTAAAAAGCACGGTACGTTTTATTTTTTATTTTGTATTTTATTTTATGATGGAATGAAATACTCACGAAAATGCAGGACGGCTTGTGCCTCGGGTGTCTCTGCGTCGATCAAAGACGGACCCAAGGAAGAACACAAAGCCACAGGTGTGCGAGGTGATTATTCTGCATGCGCATCCCGAAAAGGGCAGCTCCCATTATTTTTCCTCACGGGAGCCACTCTCGCCGCGGCCACAGTCTTTACGGGATGACTCTCGCGTTTCTGTGTTGCGAAAAGATGAAGCGGAGAGGGGCAAGCTTAAGGCGCTCATCTCGGATGTGTATTCGCACGAGATCCTAGCTGGCACTGGGCGAGGGCAGCGGGGCACGTCGTCGATTATGCGGAAGATTAGTGTGGCAAGTTTGGCTAGTACGTTCCGACGAAGGTCAATTTCTCGTGTGGCTGGAAGAGGTGAGTGGGATGAGAGAGATCCGCGAGTGCGGTCATCATTGGATGTATTGGGATCGTATGCCTCGAGTATCCTATCCGGGCATCGGAACCACCATCAAGAGGATGTGGGGAGCGATGATGTGGATGGCCGGAGTGGCTGTAAGGAGGCGTCGATTGACTCTGGATCGGGCGAGACATATGCCCTTTCCGGACGAACTCGAGTGGGGTATTTGGAGAGCCATACGATTCGGGCCCAGCCATTGTCTGTGATGTCTGAGAGCCCGCCACAGGACAAGTCGATTGCGGAGATGTTCAAGGACGTGTCGATGCCGCGCTCGACGCGGGAGAGGCTCAGCCATCCATTCCAAAGCCAATCACCGAGGTCGACAATGTCGAGGGCGTCGATGGGAAAGGCAAAGAAGTGGCTATTGCAGCGAGGCAGTCTTCGTTCGACGATGAAGAAGGGAAAACAGCCAGCAGCAGCGGATGGGGAGGGGGAGACATGAGACATGAGTAATAGAGCGTCATTATGATACATTCCAGATGTAGAGGTGGCAGTATGGAGCAGAGCCGGAATCTGAGTCAGGCTTGCTTTTTGTAATGTATGTAGTAGCACGAGGTCATTCTTAGTCAACCTGTTATCACGTCGAGTACAAATAGAACGACGAGCCCACGGGCCCATTTCCATCTTGCTCTTGATCATCCCCCATCATGTCGAAGCAGTCCAAAGTCATTTATCGCAGCGACAGCGACGAGTTTGTCGTGTTTGTCGACGACGAGGACCGCTACGCAAAGTGGCTGAGGGACCCGTCCATACCACTGACGCAAGTGGTGTCTACGTTCCAGGTGTTTTCCAATTCCAAGTATGTGTTCAAATTAAAATAATGTCTTCTGACAGCAGCAGCAAAGGATTTGATGCCGTTGGCAACATGATATTGGAAAATGAATTTGGCACGCGTGACAAGGACGAGGTGATTATGAAGATTCTACAGGGCGGCACGCTGCAGCAGACAGAGGCTGCCGAGCGTCTCGGCTTCCGCAACGAGTCGATTGGAACACGAGGAGGACATTAGCACTAGCAATTTATACATTTCGTGTTTCACAATGTTACAAGTGACAATTCACAATTCACAATTAATGCAACTGGCAGAACCCAGACCGCCGAGGACTTGGCACTTTGAAGTTACTTTGGAGTGGACAGTGACGACACAGGGCCCCACAGCGTCTGTATCACTGTTTTCGGTGTCAACACAAAAACGACAACATGGCGGCAATTCCGCGGAGCTTCAAGCTGCTGGCGGAGCTGGAACGAGGCGAAAAGGACACGTCGTCGTCGGGTGGGTGCATTTTAGACAAAAAGAAGAGCGATTAACAAGACAGGCAATTATACGTATGGATTGGCAGATCCCGACGACGTGGACCTGATTCAGTGGGTGGGCACCATCTTTGGGCCTTCGCATGTGCGTCCCCGCCATGCAGCTAAAGGACGGAGAGACTGACGAGTGCAGAGCGAGTTTGAGAACCGCATTTACGAATTGGCCATGACTTGCGACTTTGACTACCCCAAGAAGCCGCCTGCCATCCGCTTCATCACGCAGGTCAACCTCCCGGGCGTCGACAAGCAGGGCCGTGTCATCTTTAGCAAGATCCAGGGCCTTAAGGACTGGGAAAAGAGGGCCAAGGAGACGGCTTCCCTCTCGGACTCGTCCAAATACAACCCCAACAGCCTCGAGGGCGCCCTGCGCTCCATCCGAGAGTATGTCTTGCCATCCTCTACGCCTCCTGCTAACCACCAGTCACATGGGCGACAACCGGCGGCTGCCGCAGCCCGACGAAAATGCGAAGTACTTATCCTGAATAAGTCACGTGGTATTACATATGCATGCATAAAAATAGTGAGACGAAAAAAAAAAGAGTGCAGAGAAAATCAATGAAGTTTTACATTCCAGCGCGAGACTCGCGCCATAGACGATCATGTGTGTAGTGTAGGCGGGGGCGGGAGGCTGCCTTGCTAAGAGTAGGCTTTGCGTTGTACAAGGCGTTGGTGCAGAGGGCACGGGCAGTGCCGATTCCGGAGCATCTGCAAGGGCCGGTGCATCCGATTCAGCGGTTTGTGAGGCACTGTTTCCGGCAGAATCGGGGGGACACGAGTCCGCGGCTGGTGACAGCAGCGCTGGAGAACGGCTACAGGTTCCTGCGGCTGCTGGAGGCAGCACGAACAGTGCCATCCCAGGCGCATTCGTCCGTGGTGGCGTATTTGGAAAAGACGCCCATAACGTATGCTTGGAATGGCGGGTTCAAGGGGATTCTGCCGAACAAGGGACGTCCGGTGGCGGCACAGGAGGCACGGGAGGAGAAGCCGCCGTTGCTGACGAAGCGAGTGCTTCCCGGGACGGAACGGCGAATACGAAAGGATGGGCGTATATATGAGACATTTGAGTATGAGTATGTGCCGACAGAGGGCCCGAAACCGGCGTCTTCGTTTTATGGCGGGGTGCGGAGGGTGCCCAAGATGGTGACAGAGGCGCATGGCATTCCGTTTCTCCGGATGGGCAAGCCGCAGTCGCCGTTGCTGTCGCGGATACTGCGTGCCAAGAGGGCAAAACGGGCAAAGCGTGCGCTCCTGGCGAGTGTGCTGCGACGGGAGGACATGGAAGATGCGCAGGAGGAGGACGACTGGGAGAGGCATCTCCGACAGGGGGTGGCGCTGATGGGGGAGAGACTGCCGGACGATGAGATGGATGCACAGTCCATGGCGACAACGTACCGACAGGGGGTGCAGATGAGTATTGACCATGTGAATGCGTTGTTGAACATTGAAATGGTCGACATGCTAGCGCGGTCCAAGGCATACATGGCCATTGTGGACCGCGAACGGGCCCTGGCGGAAGAGGAAAAGAAGGACAGATAGCGTCAAGGCACGAGAATGTATTCCAAAAATAAGCAAAAAGATGAATGGAAAAAAGGAACAAAAAATGAAAAAAGGATGGCCTATTTGGGGGCCGACTTGGCCTGGAGCTCGATGGCGCTGTACCAGGCGGCGCCGGCGAGGGAGATGAGCATGCCGAGGCCGTTGACCATGCCGACATGGACATGGAAGAAGACGATGCCGAGTAGGACGGTGAGGCACTGCTTGACGTTGCCGCAGACAGTCATGGTGAGGGCGCCGACGGCCTTGTTGGTGGTAAAGGACGAGACGTTGAGGCAAAAGGCGAGGATGCCATTGCCGAGCAGGGCCAGGGCCATGTTGATGGGCGAGTCGTCTCGACGGGCCACAGAATTGACGGCTGTCGAGGAGAGCTCGCCCGAGGCCCAGGCGATGAAGAGGGCCTGGACGAAGGCGAGGGGGGACATGCGGTAGAGGGTCTCGAGGGGGGAGAGCTTAAGGGTGCCCGTCATGATGCGGTTGGTGGCAATGGTCTTGGCAGCGGCCAGCACGACGCCCAGAAAGGTGAGGAGGAAGCCCATGAGGGTAAAGTAGTAGTCGCCGTACGTGGTGATGCCGACGCCGAGGACAATGGGCACGAGGGAGACGTAAGTTTCGCGCGAGTACGAGCGGCCGTAGAGCATACGGTACGCCGCCACGGTAATGACGGGGGTTGTGGAGCGTACGATTTGGTGAAAGGGCACAGACACCATGCCGAGCGACACGTTGGAGATGGCGATGTTTACGGTAAAGAGGACAGAGAAGGCCAGGAGCTTGATTTCATCGGGCCTCGACAATTGCGTCCGGGGAATGGCGCCGCGCGTGCTCATGATGAAGCATCCCACCGAAGCAGAGCCCGTGTGCAGTGCTGTCAGAAGCCATGGGTAGGGGAACTATCCGTCTTAGATTTTGCCCTTTTCTTTTTTCTTGTGCAAGGAATATTCTTTTGCTCACCTTTCCCAAAATCATTTTATTATAAATGGTGAGGGCTACATTGAAGAAAAAGTAGAAGCCCAGCTGCATAAACTTTGTGCGCGTGGAAATCGTATATTCCACGTCCGTCACGGGCGCCTTGGTCTCCGGCTGCCCTTCGAGATCAATCGCATCGGGATCGTCTTGTGGTAATGGCTGGTGACTGTGCGACATGCTGCTAGTTCTCGTTCTTTCTTACGTTCTTTCTTTCTCTCTTTCTTTCCTTCTTTTCGCTCGTTCTCTTTTCCCTTAATAAACTCAATAGGACATGTTGGTTCGGGAAAAAGATGGCTAGAAGCAATGCGCGTCAAGCGTCAGGATGTGAACAGAATGAAAGTGAAAGACTCATAAAAAGCCACATTTTTTACTTTTTTTTTTTGAACTCGACAGGCCCCTTATTGCAGGTGATCTAATAATAATTCTTCGGACTTTTCTTTTTTCTTTTTTCTTTCGTATGGCACGACAGAGTCTCAGCAGCTTTAACTGATTTTTTTGAAATTTATTCATTTTTCACTACATGAAGCATCTCGAGATGGCGATGTGCATATAAAATACACAAGCAGCCTCGATGCTGCGCTTTTTTTCTGCTCTCTGACTTCAACAGCAACAGGAAAGGGCAAGGCTTCTGTACATGAAAGAAAAAAAGTCGCTAAATTTAGCACAGCACATCACTGCATGTGTTCCTGAGGCACAAAGATGTGCTTCTCAATGACGTCAGCTTTCAATCCACTCTAGACCACCTTTTAGTAGTTGGCAGCCATCTTTTCGCCAGCAAAATCTGCCTGTAGAAAGATAAAGAAACTTTTTCTGCTTTGCCATCAAAATCGACATACCATTTAATTTATTTTTTAGTTTTTATAGTGTAGAATTCCCTACATATGTATGAAAACAGAGAAACAAGCCCCACTTATTTGTAGCATGTGGCTTCGTTGGGGTCGACAGCAAAAAGGCCGCCTGCCTAAAACCATGGACCTCGGGACAACCGAACGACGAGCTAGCCAATATGGGCCTTGGTTGAATGTATCTGCTTCGGCTCCGCATTCAGTGCCGTGTCTCGGGCATCTCAGGGTCGCCGTCTTGTTACATAACAATCTTTCTAAGGAACTTGTCGAGATCGAAACATCGAGAGCAAAAAATAAAAAAAAACATGGAAAAATAAAAAAAAATAAAATCAACCATTAATAATTATGACGAATGCCTTGGCTTTGAATGATCTACAGAATGTGTTGATAATGATTTTCCATCTCAAAAGAAAAAGAAAAAAACCCACGCTCATACATAGCATCAAGCCATTCTCGTTCGTTTTGCCGAAGCCATTGTTTTTTGAATAGAAAGAAGTAAAAGAGAGAAACTAGGTACTGAGCCTCATGACAATGTCTGCTCAGGATATGTTGGGCGTCATGCCGTTTTCCACGGAGAATGACATGAAGCCGGTGAGCACGTATGGAATGATTCTCGGCAATGGCAATGACACGCCCCAAACGGCCCAGACAAAGCAAAACCGTGGTGGGAAAGCCCGGTCAGAAAGCGAGGATGATGAAGGCGAAAAGAAACGCTCGCGTGGCCGTCCTCGCTTGGATATCCATGATGTCACTGCAGCCGACCGTCGACGAACACAAATTCGATTGGCCCAACGAGCCTACCGTAGCCGTAAAGAAAAGGCCATCACCGTGCTCGAGAAGCGTGTGACTGCCTTGAAAAAGGCCAACGAAGCCATGGAGAGTGCCTTTATGACCCTCTACGACCATGCTGCCGCCAAGGGCTACCTCAAAGAGCCAGACGTGGCTCAGCAGTTCCGACAGACCATGGCCGTCTTTGCCAAAATGGTCAAGGAAGCCAGCTCCGAAGAAGATGCCACACCCAGTCCAGTGGCCAAAGAAACGCCCGCTGCATTCAAGAAAAAGCAGGAGGATATTGCTAATGCTGTCAAAATGCTGGGCTACCAGGTTGAGTCGATACCTGAGCCTGTACAGGCCATCCCACCATCCGTGGACCCTGTAGCACCGCCCATTATTTATAACGATTTTTTCCACGACGTCAATCCGTTCGAGCCGCGTGTCTTTCAGCAGCCGGACGCCATGGCGATGCCTACCACGACGGACAGCATGGGTTTCCCGTCCCTCATGGCCGATTTCGGACTGGCAGCAGCCGATCCGACCATGGTGGCATCGACGGGTGCCAGTCCTCTCGGCACCGTGTCCACGTCCAGCCTTGTCGATTCGTCCATGGCGCCTCCACAGTCGTATACCACGACCAGCGTCCCCATACAGACCCAAATTATGGACAATTCCGTCCTCGACAACCCGCTCTTTAGCACGTCCGTAGCCATTCAAATGGCTGGACATCCGCACTTTGGTCTCCGGCTCCGCAGATCTGTCTTGGAGAGTGCCAATGAACTGTTGAATAGCCCGAGCATGTCGCCTGACAAGTTTGCCCGTGCCTTTGGCTATGTCGTCATGTTTGAAACCGTCGACCAAATCCGCAACCGTCTTCGCAACGATATGGCACAACCCATGCTGAATCTGAAATTCAACTCTTGGGGCCTTCCCTTCATCTCCAAACTACCGACAGAAGACGACGTGGGTCTGTCCAAGAACGGCACGGCCGTACGGCGGACCATGCCCCGCATCGGCATCACACTCCCCGGCTTCGAAGGCTCCTTTTACGACTGCGAAGAAATGGACATGTACCTGCAGCAACGAGGTGTTCAGATTCCGCCGAATGCGGACCATGTCGTCTTGGAAGTGGACGAGTCCGACTTTGGCCTTGGTAGTGCGGGGACCGGCACGGTGGTGCCCTTCACTCGGCGTCGACACGTGTCGTTGAATGTAGGAAGGTTTATGATGGAGTTGGCTCTCCGAGCTACCTGTCTTGGCCCGACCCCGGGGTTCCGAGCCGTGGACATCAACGACGCCTTTTGGAGCTCCGTACAAGATAATTCATCATAAAATTTTATTGCTTGTGTCTTTTCGTCTTCTCTGTATTATCTTCATAACAATAAAATTGTGACCACTATATAAGCCGATCCACCAGTCCTTCACCCCTTGACCATCTCTTCAGGTTTTCCACCTGCATGGTATACCACAGCTCCATTGTCTTTTGCTCAGCATACCCCGTGTGTGGTGAAAGAAGAACCTGGCTCCTCCCATCGCGCCCCCACGGCGTCCGTCTCCAGGCACTCGATAGTGGCAGTGGCTCCGTGTCGAAGACGTCCAGTGCCGCCCGGGAAATACGTCCCTCTTGTAGGACCGCAAGCAGTTCTTCTTCCACCACCAATGGGCCCCGTGATGTATTGATAAAAATAGCATCCTTTTTCATGCGCCGCAAATCCTCACCCGTAATCAGCCCCCGCGTCCGCTCCGAGAGCGTCATATGGACACCGACAACATCCGCCTCTGCAAACAGCTCTGCCTTGGAGATGGCACGAAACGTCCCCACAGGCAGACCCGAGGCCACTGCTGCTTCATCTGCCCTCGCTTGCGTCAGATGCGGACTCCATGCCACTGTCTTCATACAAAAGGCCCGGTGCAGAAGGGCTGCCGTGGCCGTCCCGAGCCGGCCGAGCCCCACAACGCCATATACCTTGCCTGCCAGCCCAAAGGGCGCCACCGAAGGGGTCTGCCACCCGCCTGACAGAACGGACGTGCTTTCGGGGACAATGTTTCGGGCTACGGCCATGAGGAGGGCGACAAAATGCTCCGTCGTGCTGTCGGGGGCCCCTTCTGGGACGGCTCGATTGGCTGTTCCTGTGACGGCAATGCTGTGCTTTTGGCAAGCGCCCGTGTCAATGCTGAGATTGCGCCGTCCTGTGGTGAGGATGAGCTTCAGCTTGGGCAGTCTGGCCAGCACGTCCGCCGGGAATGGCGTCCGCTCGCGCATCGTCGAAATGACGTCAAAGGGCGCCAATCGGGCCACCAATCGGTCCTTGTCCTCGGCTGTCTGTACGGGCAGCGTGTCCGGAAAGGAAGAGACGGCATAGCGTGAGCTGTCGAGCTCGAAAAGGGGCTTGGCGTGGCCTTTATAGTCGTCGAGGACGGCAATGGAAATCATGTCTCTAGAGAATGGAGAAGAAGACGTACACGGGAAGAGAAGAAGCGTGCGGGGATGCTCTCTTTTTCGACGTGGATTAATCCATTTTGCATGTATGGCATGTAATACGACTTTATTATGTGCGTCTATAAATACCGCAGTAGTTGGCCCACGGCGTTGGGGGTCTGTCTGTACAGGACGTGTGGCGAGCCGAAGGGCGGCAGTCGTCTGTAGTGAAGAACAAGCCCGGTGCTCAAGGCAATGCTCGCGAGCGTCACTAGCGAAGTTATGGCACGAACACGCCATGATGTGTGGGTGAGTTGTTCCCAGAGCCAGACGGAAAAGGCACCGGGGGTGCCGGGTATGGAATACGCAATGCCACGGGCTGTGCGGCGCCAGAGAGGCGCTGTCTGCGGCGGGCTTACATTCAGGGATGGGGGCAAAGGGCAGGGGTGGTTCTGGACGAAATGGAGAAGCTCTGCAGCGTGTCTTTCCATCGCTTTTCGCACAAACGGGCGCGGGACAGGAGGGACAGAGAGGAGGGCCAGGTAGCCGTAGACGAGGCAGTCCAGGGCCTGGCTCCCAAAGGACTGTTTCTCTGGAGAAAAACGGCGTGCAAGAACACGCATACACGACGACACGGCCGTGTCGAGACGGATCTCTGCACGGTCCTCGGGTGTCATGTGTTCGAGGACACGGCCCCAGCGTAGAATGGAGTTTTGGGGGAGAAACGAAGCCAGTTTTCCAGCCGTCTTTGGTGTATCCGTCTTGGGATGGCCGGTGGCTTCGGGAAAAGAGAGGGCAGCCAGAGGGGGCTCTTCTGCGACTTCATCGGCGTCGATATCAAGACTGTCAAAGCCCAGGTGATGGGCCTTTGCCAGCTGGACAGACCGGACGGCGAGTGGCTCCAGCCATGGCAGAGGGAAGGGGAGGATCTTGCTGTAGGCAGGACGCGTGACAGCCGCCCAGTTGGCCGAGGAGACATAGAGCGAAAGAGCCACTAAAGGAGCTGTTTCGGCGCGTAGAAACGCAGAAAAGGCCGTGGTGTCGGCGTCTGGGGAGGTCTCTACAAAGGCCACAATGGCGTCGTAGCCCGAGACCCATGTGCCAGATGCACAGAGACATGGGAGAGGGTCTTTTTTATTACTACTTTACGCAGAAGAAAAAAATGGAGGGGCACAAAACATACACGAAACGGCCGAAGGACTGGTGGGAATGGCCGTCCATTCGCTGGGGAGAGCGGCCTTCTGCAAATAGGCCACGGCGGCAAGACACTCGGGGTCAATGGAGGCAAGGCCAAGGGCTGGGCCCCAGATATAAAGCTGCCAGGTCATTGTTGGCAGCCACTGCACGCAGCAGCCTTTGTGGGGCCCTACCTTGTAATACTATGGATTCTCCAGCGCCGCGACAGCCTAGGCCCTAGTCTCTGCAGCTGGAGCCTTATCGGTCTTAGTCATCGCATGAGTCAGCCAAAAAAGAGCAGCATCACAGTGATTTTTGCAAGCATTAATAGGCGGCCTTTGGACGTACGTCAACACTGCATTTTTAGCATCCCACAACACAGCGACGAGCGGGGCGCCGTACAAGCCAGGGGGACGACTGAGAGTATCTGTATTTTCCCGAGTGGACGCGTGACTGGCCGCAGAAACGGAACGCAACAAGAGCCCAAACGAGACGGAAAAAGAGACAAAGGAGGCGAGAAAGAGAGACAGGGACCACGAGGAATTGGCAGGACGGGAAGCAGCAGCAAGGACGCCTGGCAACGACGAGCGAGAGCAGAGAAACGGGCTTAAAAGAGCTTCCAGAGACGCAAACATGGCACAAAACAACCGCAAAAGACCGGCCCCGGGCGCAACGCCGATTCTCCCCGCCAGCAGCGCGCAGAGCGGGTTTGTGCCAGCGCAGCAGGAGCAGGCGTGGCCGGGCGGGCTGTCGGAGAGCGGCGCTTTTGATATTGTCAGCTCAAACGACCCGTATATGCTGGGAAACACGGGCCAGTTGCAGCCATTGGGCGCCCAGGAAAGCCCCCAGGACATCCTGTCGCGGGCCATGCTGCAGGCAGCGGGCGGCGGGGCGTCCATGGCGTCGAATGCGGTGGCACGACGGCCCCCCAACAGGGCGCTGGTGCCGTCAACAAGGCTCGAGTCGTGGCCGCGGTTCAGCGAAGAATCGGCCGTGGTGGGGCCTGTTGGGGCGCAGGGCCAGGGCCCGACGTCTCCGGAGAACGAGAGCGTGGAGGTGCTGGAGGAGCGGGCACAGAGGATCAAGCAGGAGGCGCAGTCCAAGCGAAAGCAGATTCCGCCGTTTGTGCAGAAACTCAGCAGGTAAGACTTTGTCTTCTTCCGCTTCTCTTTATATGCTGACGTGCAGTTTCCTGGAGGAGCAAAAGAACACAGACCTGATCCGGTGGTCGGAGAATGGCGACTCGTTTATTGTTATTGACGAAGACGAGTTTGCCCGGACGTTGATCCCAGAGCTCTTCAAGCACAACAACTACGCCTCCTTTGTGCGCCAGCTCAACATGTACGGCTTCCACAAGCGGGTCGGCCTGTCAGACAACTCTATGAAGGCCAGCGAGCGCAAAAACAAGAGTCCTAGCGAGTACTACAACCCCTACTTTCGAAGGGGCCATCCGACGCTGCTGTGGCTCATCAACAAGCCCAAGAGCGGCTCCAAGCCAAAGAAGGGCCGGAAGGACGACAACGACGGCGACAGCGACGACGACGACGACAAGGACGCGCTTCTCGGGGGCGGTGGCGAGCTGACGCACATCCAGCACAAGGATCTCCGGCTTATCAAGGAGGAGCTCAACACGCTGCAGAACCGCCATGCGCAGATCAGCAAGGCCATGCAGCGGCTGCAGTACGACAACAAGCAGCTGCAGTACGATAACAAGCAGCTCCAGCAGCAGGCCATGCTGTTCCAGAACATGCACGAACGGCACGAAAACTCCATCAATGCGATGCTCAACTTCCTGGCCAATGTGTTTAGGAAGTCGCTGGAAGAGCAGGGCAGCGCGCAGGGCGTGTCGGAGCTGCTTTCCAACATTCTGCCTAACGGGCAGATGTCCCAGCAAAAGAACAGCGGCATGATGGACCTGTCGAGCGTGTTTGACCCGCAGCGCCAAGGCCAGGGTGCTTCTGGGCTCAACTTCAACGTCAATGTAGGCACGCCCATGAAGCGCCAGCAACGGCTCTTGCCGCCCATCCCAGCAGCCTCGACGGCCACAACGGGCTCGCAGACGTCGACGGCGACGCGGTCCGCCATGAACACGGGCCAGGCGTATCCCGCGCAAGTGGCAGAGGGCCGCGGGCTCTTTGACGCGGGCAGCAATGCGCAGCCAGGGGCCGTGACAGAGCTGTTTGACTCGCCCGGGGATGCGTCGTATCTGACGGATCTGCAGGGGAGCGCTCCGGAGGACATTATGAAGATGATCAATGACGCCAATGCCAACACGCCGCCGTCGAGTGCCGATCTCTTGGAGACTGTGTCGACGACGCCGAATAGCATGAGCACGGACCAGCGGAACCGGGTGGTGCACATCATGTCCGGACAGGGACAGACAAAGACGCCGTCGACGCAGGCCAAGGCACCAGCAACGGCTTCGCCAGCGGCAGCACCGACGACGATGCCAGCGCCGGAAGCAGTGCCTGCGAGTGCGTCGCTGTCGCCGATTATGAAGCATCTGCAGGCCGTGCCGTCGCCACAGCCGCCGTTGTCAAACGTAGAGTCGGAGATGGAGGTGTTGCAGCGGCTGCAGGAGGAGCAAAACGAAAAGATTAGTGATTTGACGCAACTGCTGGGTCCGCTGAGTCCGTCGGGCCGCATCCCAGGCATGGACACGGGGGCGTCGCTGGGCGGACAGAGTCCGGGGAGCTACTTTGATCTGAATTCGTATCTGGATCCGTCTGCCTTTGATGACTTTACATTTACGGGTGACATTCCATCGCCAGGCCCAGCAGCCGGGGGTGTGGGCATGATGCCGCCGATAGCAACGGACCATGCATCGCCGGATGTGCTGCCTCCGATAACGACGCCGGGGCCAGGGGGTGCGATGGGCAGTCTTTCGCTGGACAATGACGACGTGGCGGCGCTGGATGTGAAGAATCTGTCGGATGTGGAGGATCCGTTTGGCGAGGCGTCGTTGGACGAGGTGGTGCGGTCTGTGAAGACGGGGCCGCCGCCGTCCGAGTCGACGAAGCGTAGACGGGTGACGTGATTTTCCTTTGTTCGTTTCTTTTTCTCTTTTCACTTTCCACTTTTCTCTTTTTGTATCAATGACATACACCATGGTGTTTTGGGGACATGACTTGATGATTCGATTATTTTTTGTATTTGTAGCAATGTATTCTTTTTTTGTACAAAAGTGTGCATACTATTTTACAAGGCCAGGGGATTGGCGTGGATGGTGACGTGGTTGATGACGGGCGTGATGGCGCCCTTGGGCCGGTTCTTTTTGTCGACAGGGACGTCCTCTATTTTCTGGAGCGTGGCAAAGGACTCGTCGCCCAAAAGCTTCCCAAAGACGGTGTTGATGCTGTTGAGATGGGGCGTTGGCTTCATGGTGATGAAAAACTGCGACGCGTTGGTGCCGGCGGGGCCGCTTCCGGGGGCCGGGGCGCCTTTATTGGCCATGGACACGATGCCGCGGTCGTTGTGCTTCAGGGCCGGGCGGATCTCGTCCTCAAAGGGCGTGCCCCAGATGGATGTGCCCTTGTCTTTGCCGTCCCTTCCGTTGCCGGCGGCCGGCATCCCGGTTTGGGCCATGAAGCCGGAGATGATACGGTGAAAGGCCGAGCCGTCATAGTAGCCGGAGGCGCAGAGAGCTAGGAAGTTCTCGGCAGTCTTGGGGACGGACTCGCAAAACACTTCGATCTTGACGTCGCCGAGATTCGTGTGGAGCGTCACGGACATGGCCAGAAAAGTTCGGAGTCCGGAATGCGCTGAGTCAGCGCGATTGTGGCGGTGCGGCCGACGGTGGGCCTTATGTAAGCCAGACCTCAGGAGGCCATTTGGGGGGATTCTCAAATTTCAGCGAAGAGGAAGAGGAAGAGGATGATCTGATGGGGATCTTCGGTCTTCATTCCACGGGAAACAAGGGCATCCAAAAGTCTCGACGTCGGGACTCGGGGCGTCGGGGTGTTGCACACTGTAATGGATACGTTATGGGGTACCTGTAATGGAGATTACAAAGGTGCTGCGGATGGCATTGCATTTGTAATGTCCGAGGCTTGCGGTGTGTGGAACGGTACCGCATGGCACAGTGCGGATTTAAGGCTTTTGTGCGCACAAAAGAGGCCGTGGCAGGAGGCGCCTCATTGGGCCGGTTGGGCCGAGGAGGGGGTTTGCTCTGGAAGACAGAAAAGGAAGAAGACGATGAATAAAAAAACAACAAAAATAAAACACGGCTTCGTACATACCACTCAAGGGCGTTCACATCGCAACGTCCGAGAAAGACGGCAGAAAATAGAACAGAAGAGCCCCTGCGTCGATGACGCGCCTGTACTTTCTTTTTCGGATCCACTTTTGGCAGTTCCTTCATCTCGGGTACTTTGTGCTCGTATAGATTCCATAAGCTCCTCGTCGTAGACGGGCAAATGGCCCAGTTTTGCCCGAAAAAAAACGCAGCATTCGCAAAGCAAAGCGCACGCGAGAGCCTCACCCTTCCCCCCTCCTCACAACGAGCCGAGAGCGAATCGCAGCGTGCGACTCGTCTGATTAGTATTTTTTTTAGTCTTTATTTATTACTCGTCGCGTTTTTTTCGGCAGAAACACGACGCTGTTTATCTTTATTTGCCAGGCCGGAGCCGTTTTGAGTGTCTTCCAGGGGACGCCTCTCTGAGTCGTTGCGTCGTTGCGTCTTTGCGTCCGCCGGATGCGCACGGGAGCGTCGACAGCCCAGCAGACTCCGCCATGGACACCGAAAACGCCGAAAACGACTCGTCCGCGACGGCGACGACGCCTACGCAAGCACCAGCAAATGCCCGCCGCGCCGGGCCCTCGCTGACGATCCGGACCGACGACGGTCAGCTGCTGCGGCCGTCGCCGCCGGCGATTGTCGTGGCAGACGCTGAAGACGACATTCCGCCGGTGCCGTCGAGTCCGCTAGTGACGAGCCCTGCGAGGCTGCGGCCGGCGGCGTCGGCGTCGCAGAGGCGCAGGGATGCGTCGGGGGGCAAGACGAAGCGGTCGCGGTGGGCGACGCGGCGGCTGACAGTCAAGAGCGGCGGAAACAAGCGGCTGTCGCTGATGGAGCGCATGCACAACAGGGCGCTGTCGGGCGAGAAGAAGCGCTCGTCGTACGTGTCGGAGCACGGCGACGGCGTGCTGGACGAAGACGCCAGCGAGACCGCCGACGAGACGGGCGCAGGGCCGCGGCAGCTGTACTTCAACGTGCCGCTGCCGGCCAGCGAAACAGACGCCGACGGGGCGCCGCGGCAGACGTACACGCGCAACAAGATCCGCACGGCCAAGTACACGCCGCTGTCGTTCATCCCGAAGAACCTGTACTTCCAGTTCCAGAACATTGCCAACGTGTTCTTTCTCTTCTCGGACATCCTTGCCGTACGTACAGCATAAGATTGGTGGCAAAAAGGGCCGTGCTAACCCCAGTTCTTCTCCATCTTTGGCGTGCAGGACCCCGGGCTCAACGCGGTGCCGCTCATTGCCATTGTGGTCATCACCATGATCCGCGACGCCATCGAGGACGTGCGCCGCACCCGCTCCGACAAGGCCCTCAACAACTCGCCGGTCTACCGGCTGGTGCAGTGGACCAACGTCAACGTGCAGGAAGACAACGTCTCGCTGTGGCGGCGCGTCAAGAAGGCCAGCTCGCGCGCCTCCTCGCGGCTGTGGCACAGCGTCGAGGCCCTGTGGAAGAAGGACGCCCGGCCCCGCGCAATCGACGCCGTCAACCCGCGGCTGTCGATCGAGACGCGCCGCACGCAGCGCGAGTCGATGCCGGTGGTCTCCAGCGACGACATCCCGCTCACGCCCGTCAGCAAGCAGCCCCAGGACAGCCTGCTCGTCGGCGGCAGCAGCGACACGCGGCCCGTGTCTGCGTTTTCGTTTGTGCCGTCCAAGGCCGAGGAGTTCGACATCCTCAAGGCCAAGACAGACATTGTCAACCACGCCGCGCCCTGCGGCACGGCCCGCTTCGAGCGCAGTGCCTGGAAGGACCTGCAGGTGGGCGACTTTGTGCGCATCTTCAACGACGACGAGCTGCCGGCCGATATCGTCGTGCTGGCGACGTCGGACCCGGACGGGGCGTGCTACATCGAGACCAAGAACCTGGACGGCGAGACCAACCTCAAGTTCCGCCAGTCGCTGCGCTGCAGCCGCGGCGTGCGCCACGCGCGCCACTGCGAGCAGGCCCAGTTTGTGGTCGACAGCGAGCCGCCGCAGTCCAACCTGTACAAGTACAACGGCACCCTGCGGTGGACGCAGGCCTTTGCCGAGGACCCCTTTGGCGCGCCGCGGTCCATGTCGGAGCCCGTTACGATCGACAACCTGCTGCTGCGGGGCTGCAACCTGCGCAACACCGAATGGGCCCTCGGCATCGTGCTCTTCACCGGCAACGACACCAAGATCATGATGAATGCCGGCGTCACGCCTAGCAAGCGCGCCCGCATCGCCCGCGAGCTCAACTTCAACGTCTACTGCAACTTTGTCGTCCTCTTTGTCATCTGTCTCATCTCCGCCATTGTCAACGGCGTGTCGTGGTCCAAGACGGACGCCTCGTCGGCCTACTTTGACTTTGGCCCCTACGGCAACACGCCGCCCCTCGCTGGCTTTGTGACCTTCTGGGCCGCCGTCATCCTCTACCAGAACCTCGTGCCCATCTCGCTGTACATTACCGTCGAGATCATCCGCACGCTGCAGGCCATCTTTATCTACAGCGACGTTGAAATGTACGACGAGGCGATCGACCAGCCCTGCATCCCCAAGTCGTGGAACATTTCCGACGACCTGGGCCAGATCGAGTACATCTTCTCCGACAAGACCGGCACCCTGACGCAAAACGTCATGGAGTTCAAAAAGGCCACCATCAACGGCCAGCCGTACGGCGAGGCCTATACAGAGGCCCAGGCCGGCATGCAGAAGCGCATGGGCATCGACGTCGCCAAGGAGACGGAGCGCATCACCGCCGAAATCGCCGCGGCCAAGGTCCGCACCCTGGCTGGTCTGCGCGAGCTGCACGACAATCCGTTCCTGCACGACCAGGACCTGACCTTTATTGCGCCCGACTTTGTCGAGGACCTTGCTGGCGTGCACGGGCCCGGGCAGAAGCAGGCCAACGAGCGCTTCATGCTGGCCCTCTCCCTCTGCCACGCCGTCCTCCCCGAGCGCATCCCGGGCGACCCGCCGTCTCTCGTCTTCAAGGCCCAGTCGCCCGACGAGGCGGCCCTTGTGGCCACGGCCCGGGACATGGGCTTCTCGGTGCTGGGCAACACGGACCACGGCATCCGCCTGAACATCATGGGCACGGAGCGCATGTACCCCGTGCTGACGACCATTGAGTTTAACTCGACGCGGAAGCGCATGAGCTCCATTGTGCGGATGCCCGACGGCCAGATTGTGCTCTTCTGCAAGGGTGCCGACAGCACCATCTATGCGCGTCTGAGGCACGGCGAGCAGACCGAGCTGCGCAAGCAGACGGCCGAGCACCTCGAGATGTTTGCGCGGGAGGGTCTGCGGACGCTCTGCGTGGCGCAGCGTGTGCTGTCCGAGGAAGAGTACCGCAACTGGCGCGTGATTCACGATGCGGCGGCGACGTCGCTGGAGGACCGCGAGCGCAAGATGGAGGAGGCGGCCGAGCTGATTGAGCAAGAGCTGATGCTTCTTGGCGGCACAGCCATCGAGGACCGGCTGCAGGACGGCGTGCCGGACACCATTGCTCTCCTGGCCGAGGCAGGCATCAAGCTGTGGGTGCTGACGGGCGACAAGGTCGAGACGGCCATCAACATCGGCTTCTCGTGCAATCTGCTGAACAACGACATGGAGCTGATCCACATCAAGGCCGAGGAGGGCGGTGGCGAGCCCTCGAGCGGCAACGAGGCGTCGTCCGAGACGGACATGATGCGTGTTGTCGAGGAGCAGCTGGATGCTGGCCTGCGTGTGTTTGGGCTTACGGGGGGCGACGAGGACCTCAAGGCGGCCCGGGAGAACCACGAGGCGCCCGCGCCGACACATGCGGTGATTATTGACGGCATGACGCTGCGGTACGTCTTGACGGACGAGCTGAGCCAGAAGTTCCTGCTGCTGTGCAAGCAGTGCCGGTCCGTGCTCTGCTGCCGTGTGAGCCCGGCACAGAAGGCAGCCGTGTGTGCGCTGGTCAAGAACGGGCTGGACGTGATGACGCTGTCGATTGGGGACGGCGCCAACGACGTGGCCATGATCCAGGAGGCCGACGTCGGCGTGGGCATTGCGGGTCTGGAGGGCCGGCAGGCGGCCATGTCGTCAGACTATGCGATTGGGCAGTTCCGGTTCCTGCGACGGCTGGTGCTTGTGCACGGTCGGTGGTCGTACCGGCGCATGGGCGAGAGCACGGCCAACTTTTTCTACAAGAACATCATCTGGGTGTTTTCGATTTTCTGGTTCCAAATCTTTTGCAACTTTGACATGACGTATGTCTTTGACTACACGTACATTATCATGTTCAATTTGTTCTTCACGTCGGTGCCCGTGATTCTAATGGGCGTGCTAGACCAGGACGTGCCCGACAGCGTGTCGTTGGCGGTGCCGCAGCTGTACCGCCGGGGTATTGAGCGTCTGGAGTGGACGCAAAAGAAGTTTTGGTGGGTTTTTTTTTTTTTTTAAAGGCTCTATGCTAATGGCAGGCTTTACATGGGGGATGGGTTTTACCAGTCGGTGATTAGCTTCTTTGTGCCGTACCTGACCATGATCCGGACGTCCTTTTCGTCGGGCAATGGGCTGGACGTCTCGGACCGGCTGCGGCTGGGCGCGTACATTGCGCATCCGGCCGTGCTGACGATTAACCTGTACATGCTGATCAATACGTACCGGTGGGACTGGCTGATGGTGCTGGTCGTGTGCATTAGCTTCCTCTTTGTCTTTTTGTGGACGGGCCTGTACACGCTGCCGTCGTACTCCGACTACTTCCACGGGACGGGCGCGGCCGTGTACGGCCAGGCGAGCTTCTGGGCGGTGTATTTCATCACGCCGGTGATGTGCATCTTCCCGCGCTATGCCATCAAGGCGCTGCAAAAGGTGTACTGGCCGTACGACGTGGACATTGTCCGCGAGCAGGTGCAGCAGGGCCGCTTCAAGGGCTACGACTGCAACGGCCAGCTGCGGCCCGACGCCGAGGCCACGGGCAAGCTGGGCAACACGTCGGGCGAGACGAGCACGGCGTCCGACGGCAGCCGCAGCCGCAAGCGCCACCACGCGATGCAAAGCGCCGACGAGGACCTGCGGCCGATCTACCCGCCGTCGGTGACGACGCACAACACGAGGGCACAGAATGGCAGCGACGGGACCAACTTTAGCGAGGGCCAGGACACGCGAGTGTCCGAGGACATGGCCGCGCCGGTGGCCGTGGTGGACTACACGTCGTCGTCGGGAGCGCCATCGATGGTGCCGGTGCGCAGTAGGCCGTCGTACGACCGGGTGCGGTCGTCGATGGACCGGATCCGGCCGAGTTTCGAGGCGTGCCAGGACGTGACGACGGCAGCGCGATTGACGCGGCTCGAGTCGACGCACTCGAGCAAAAAGGCGGGGGACGGTGGCGAGGCGACCGAAGCTGTGCCGGAGACAGGCCACGGGCTTTTCCGTGGCCGGCTACGGGGGCTGTCGATGATTTCGTCGAAAAGCAAGTTTTAATTTTTTTTAATTTTTTAGTATAATATGACTTTTGGGAGACATGACGTCATGAGACGATAAGAAGAAAGATAAGCCGAGTCCAAAGAAGTGGGGCGCGCGGGCGGGCTCGGTAGTTTTTTCTTTTATCCCTTTTTTCCTTTTTCTCTTTTGTTCTGCCAGGCGGTGTGGTAAAAATTTTTGGCATATTTTAGCAGACGAATGGGCGAAGTGGGCTTCTTTTCTCCCCCTCTCAAGACGCGGAGTAAGGACCCCCTACGTTTGCGAGTTTTGAGAGGAAGGCTATCGACACAATGAAGTACGTTGTGGTATCAGGAGGTGCGTTCGGCGCGGCGTAATGGCGTGTAAAAAAAAAGATGAAAGCTGACCAAAAAAGGCGTGATTTCGGGGGTGGGGAAGGGCATTATTGCGTCGAGCACGGGTCTTTTGCTGAAGAGCATGGGCCTGACGGTGACGAGCATCAAGATTGACCCGTACATGAACATTGACGCGGGCACCATGTCGCCGATTGAGCACGGCGAAGTGTACGTGACGGACGATGGCGGCGAGATGGACCTCGACATTGGCCATTACGAGCGCTATCTGCTGACGACGCTGACGCGGGACCACAACCTGACGACAGGCAAGATCTACCAGGAGGTGATTAGCCGCGAGCGGCGCGGCGAGTACCTGGGCAAGACGGTGCAGGTGGTGCCGCACTTGACGGATGCCATCCAGGCGTGGATTGAGCGCGTGGCGCAGATCCCCGTGGACGCGTCGGGCAAGACGCCGGATGTGTGCGTGATTGAGCTGGGCGGCACGGTGGGCGACATTGAGAGCGCCCCGTTTATCCACGCCATGAGCCAGTTTTCGCGTCGCGTGGGCCCTGGGAACTGCATTAAGATTCATGTTTCCTATGTGCCCGTGATCCCCCCGGGGCCCCAGGGCGAGCAGAAGACGAAGCCGACGCAGCGGGCTGTGGAGGACGTGCGGCGGTCGGGCCTCGGCCCGGACATCATCGCCTGCCGCTGCGAACACCCCCTGCAGGCGTCGACGGTGCAAAAGGTGGCCAATATGTGCCAGGTCGACGCCTCGCAGGTGCTGTCCGTGCACAACGTAGCCAGCACGTACCTGGTGCCCGTGCTGCTCGACAGCCAGGGCTTTGGCACGACGCTGCGCACCCTGCTGCAGCTGGACCCCGTGCTGGCGGCCATGGACGGCGGGGCGCTGCAGCAGGGCACGGCCATGTTTGCCAGCTGGAAGGCCCGCACCAGCGACAAGCTGGCCAGCTCCTTTGACAAGGTCACCATTGCCCTCGTCGGCAAGTACACCAACCAGGGCGACGCCTACATCAGCGTCGGCAAGTCCCTGGAGCACGCCGCCATGTTCTGCGAGCGCCGTCTGGAGCTCGTCTGGATCGACTCGTCGCATCTCGAGGCCGCCGCCCAGAAGGACAGCCTCGCCAAGTACCACGAGGCCTGGAAGTCCGTCTGTAGCGCCGACGGCATCCTTGTCCCCGGCGGGTTCGGCGACCGCGGCACCGAGGGCATGATCAACGCCATCAACTACGCGCGCACTAAGAAGGTGCCCTTCCTCGGCATCTGCCTCGGCATGCAGCTGGCCGTCGTCGAGTACGCCCGCCACGTCTGCAGCCTGCCGCGTGCCGGCAGCATCGAGCTGCAGCCCGAGTGCGACCCTGCCGTCATCATCAGCATGCCCGAGATCGACCAGAAGAACCTCGGCGGCACCATGCGTCTCGGCAAGCGCACATGCGTCTTCCAGCCCGGCACCGAGTGGTCCAAGTTCCGGGCCCTCTACGGCCCCGACGTCGACACCATTGCCGAGCGCCACCGCCACCGCTTCGAGGTCAACCCGGACATGATCGACAGCGTCCAGGCCGACGGCGACTTTGTCTTTGTCGGCAAGGACGACAAGGGCGAACGCATGGAGATTGTCGAGATCCGGTCGCATCCCTTTTTTGTCGGCGTGCAGTTCCACCCCGAGTACCTCAGCCGCGTGCTGGCCCCGAGCAAGTCTTACCTCGGCTTCTTTGCCGCCGCGGCCGGCTGTCTGCCACGCATCACCGAGAAGCTGCGCGGCTAGCTTTCCATGTAGCTCTTTTTTACTTTTATCTATTCATGAACGCATTGATTTACTTTTTATCATTTTTGCTCCTCCTCGTCACTACCACTATATGCCTCCTCTGTCTCTGTCCCCGGCACGCCCGGAGCTGCGCCACTCGGAAGTGGCGGTGCTGACGACGGCGGCGATGCGATAAAGTCCCCGGCGTTCTGCTCGACATACACGTGCTGTTCCAGCAGCGACGACAGGTCCGCGTCGCTGCGGGCGAGCTGCAGCGGCGTCAGGCCGGCGGCGTTCTTGATGCGCGCATTCGAGCCGGCCTCGAGCATCATTTGCACGAGCCCCACTGCAAATGCGGGGTCCTCGCGGCCCTCGCTGCCCAGGGCCCACCGCAGGGCGGTGTGCAGCGGCGTGTCGCCCTTGGTGTGGTCGTTCTTTCCTGAAATCGGGTCGCACTCGAAGCCTTCCTGATCGAGAAGGAGGTCAATGACGTCCACTGTGATTAGTCATTCGCTCAGGCCCGAAGGAGCGGGGGGCGTACCGTTTCCGTTTTCGGCGGCAATGTGGTAGAGGTGCTGCCGCAGCGGGTTCCGGGTCTCGTTGAGCAGCTGGGCCCGTGTCTCTGGCGGGGCGGCGTCGATCACGGCCTGCAAGAGCTCGGGGTTGTTGCGCAGACACGCGCCCACGAGCTGTTCCTGCGGCGAAGCGCCCTTTATAGCGAAAAGAGTGTCAGCACGCCATGCGGGATGCCGGAGCCACCTACAGAACCGTCGGCCATTGTTGCGTTGCTTCTCTTCGAGGCGTTCCCTTTGTCTTTTCCTTTTCCTGCCTTGCCTCTGCTTAGTAACGCGCATGTTCAATCACGTGACGGCGATCACCTGTACGTAGAAATTTTCAAGACGGACGCCACGACAAAGCATGCTTCTCTGTAGGTGCACGGCCACGAGCAAAAGAAGACGAAAGGCTGACGCTAGTCTGTCCGTGCTGTGCCAACATTCTGACGGCGTCGGCGAGCCCAGAGACCGGCCGGAACCGTCTGGAGTGCCGGACGTGTCCCTATGAATATGGCATCACAACGCCGCTCTTCAGCCGTCGAGACTACGAGCGGATAGAGCGTGACGATGTCTTTGGCGGGCCGGGGGCCTGGGACAATGCCCAGAAGACAAAGGTGCAGTGTCCGGCCGAAGGCTGCGACGGAAACGAAGCTGCCTTTTTCCAGGTCCAGATCCGCTCTGCCGACGAGCCCATGACGAGTTTCTTCAAGGTGCGTCTTTTCTCCTCTCTTCTTCTCTTGCTGACGTTGTAGTGCATGACGTGCCACAATCGATGGCGTGAAAATTAAGACGAAAAAGTCAAGTAATGAACAAGAGATCAAAAAAAGAAAATGCATTGTCTACTGCTGCTCACGTCGTGGCCCACGCAAACCCCGCCTCAATGCCCTCCCGCTCGAGCTGCGCCACGACACTCGGACTGATAATCGCCGCGCGAAAGCTTTCCTCTTGCAAAAGCTCCAGATGCCGCAACGACGGCCCTGGCCAGTTGAGATACTGCAGATACGGTGGCTCGCGCCAGTACAGCAGATAGCGCAAGTACCGAATAAACCGCGCGTCCTCAAAGTACTTTTCATTCGCCAAATACTGCAGATAATATGGATTCGCCAAACACGCCATAAACTCGCATTCTACTTCAAAGCGCGTCTGGTACACCGTAATCTCCTTGTCCGCATCTGCACCTGCATCCCCGACCGTCGCTGCTGGGGCAGTCACCGTGTCGGCATCCTCTTGTGTCGACATTGCCGGCCTCTATTTGTACTCGCGCAAAGAAAACGCGGGACTCGGCTTACAAAGATTGCCTTGGCGTCCAGAAACACATCACGTGATCCAAAAGCCTCTTTCCCTGCTACATACTACCAGTTATGCACATCCATTCGCCGAAGGACGGCATGCTCCTATTTTTTTACATTTTTTTCTTGCTCATGCCCATGGGCAATGGCGCGATGGCACTTGTTTCTTGCTTTTTCTTCATCTTGACGTCTTTTTTTGAGGCCATGTGACCACGAATCGCCCCAGCAATCGCAAGATGGAATGGATGCATCTAGACTTTGTCTCAAGGGAAAAATTGATGCCCTTTTTTCTCAACTCGCAACCTTGTGAAATGTGAGATTT
Organism: Chrysosphaeria jannelii; assembly: GCA_020002325.1. Lineage (NCBI taxonomy): Eukaryota > Fungi > Ascomycota > Sordariomycetes > Ophiostomatales > Ophiostomataceae > Chrysosphaeria > Chrysosphaeria jannelii. The sequence goes on along the minus strand of JAGKRY010000017.1, from coordinate 121,723 downwards.
CGAGAAGAAAAAAACACAAAAAAGGCGCAAAGAATGTGGCGTTTAGGAACCGTTTCCCCTCGTACACGCGTACATGCATGCACTCGTTCATCCAAAATAAACTAGCACCAAAAAAGAGCGAGAAAATCGTACGACATTGTCCTCCAAAAGAGATCTCATGATTAATGACATTGGACAAGGTGTCTGGACGATTGGAGCTGGAAGAACATAAATAAAGATAAAAAGGGCCCGATCCACGGTTGCACCAAAGGCTGACATGAGCCCAGATGCACCCCGTCTTATCTCTTTTTCCCCTCATAACGCAGCTCTTGCATGGCATGATCTTTTTTTTTTTTTTTTTTTTTCACTTGTTCAAAAATAAAACGGCCTCGCGTCGGAAATGGAAAAAAAAGATCGGCATAAAATGGGCTTACCTCATACTACATGTGGGCGATCGTTGATGGCCCCCTGGTATCGTATTCACGAAACGGTGCTTTTTTTTTTGGCAAGGGTTCATGTTGAAAAAGAAATGGCGACTTTCTTTGTTGTACATGCACTTGTATCTATTTTGATTTGCACAGGGAAGCTATTGGCAACAATGAGATGACATGCTGGCGCTCGGATAAGGGAGCCTTCCTCACCAAGCTCCCTTTTCCTTTTGCAAGCAAATGACTTTTTAAAAGAAACACTTTATTATTGTTTGGGTAAAGAGTCCCCCTTTTATTCTGTAATTTATAGCAAGAAAACGCCCTAGAGGAGATTTTTAAAAACGACGCCAGCTGAAAGGTCTTTAAGCATCGGCCATCATGTCAACGCTTTTGCACGTGGGATGCAGGCTTCTTATCTCTTATTTTTTTCTGCCCCCGGAAAGGAATCCGGTACAGATTACGTAAAACTATCGATTTTTGGGGGGTCGTTCAGGTGTAAGTCAAGTTCTCGAGGGAGGCTTTGCTTTTTTTTTTGTTTCTTGTGCAAATTTCAAAAGACTTTTTCTAGACCCTTTCTTCCGTTTCCTTTTTTTCATTTTTTTTTTTGCCAGTGCAAGCCCATTTTCTCATTTAAATGGCAAGGGGGGAAGATGAACTGTATTGAACGTTACGTTGATGAAAAAGGGTGTTGTGGAGGAGGAGGAAAGCTGTCTTCGACATGGGCACCCAAGACACGAATGAGCCGCTCTTGATGACTTGCCCCCCTCCCAGCGACCTGCGGTTGGCAAAAAAGGAAAAGAAAGTAAAAAGGAGATTGGCGCTCACACGTAATTCAACACATTATTTTTGGTGAGTCTTTTTATATTTTTGGGAAATGATGGGTCGTGAGATGCAAAAAAAACAAAAAGCAAAAGCAAAATCTGAAAACAAGATGTATGTTTTTGCCCATGTTGCAGCAAGAAATTGACATTGCCATTGTGCAACCTTGTTTTTTTTCTTACTGAGAAAACAAGAAGCAAAATTACACTAGCGTGACGTTGGTGGCCTTTTTGCAGAGAGACGCTTCGAATGGAGTTGAGAGAGGCTTAGCAATTGATGGTTTCTTTTGGTTTTATTGGCCTTTTTTTTGCTCTTTCTTTGGAATCTTTTCTTTTTTAGCATCTCCAAAAAAAGGCACATCTAGATCTTTCTTTGTTTCTGCCCGTGATCAGGAGTTGGTGCATCCACAAAGATGAATCGTCCTTTTTTTTTTGACAGAAGGTGACGGGGAAATAAAAAAAAAAAAGTCTATCGAATTCTAGACCTTGGCTGCGCGTGTGAAGGGGAAGAAAATGGAAAAACTCGAAAAAATATGGAGAAAAAATAAGAGTGAGGGTAGCTTTCCTCAAGACGAAAAGGTCATTCTTTTTTTCTTCAAAGACGCCTTCTGAAGAAGAAAAAGAAGCTCTGAATTATTTTTTTAATATTGAAGCCTCTTGGCATCATTTGGAGCACTTCTTTTTTGTTGTCTATTGTTTTTTTTTTTTTAATGTCTGAATGGGGATTTTCCTCTTCTTTTTTTTTTCCCTTTTTTTAATTTTTTACCTGCTCTCGCCGCGATTGCATTACCTCTCTCACTCTCGACTCACGATCATTGATTCTATTGCTAGGCAGGGTTCACCTTATCATCTTGCCGCCCCCATACATATATTCTTCCATTTCTGCCACCCCCGTCCTTATTTCTAAAAAAAATTATTACTCTAAAAAATTCCAAACCATTCTGAACAAATCTTGACAAAGAGGCCTTGACCTGCCCCAATGCGTACATGCATGACCTCTTTTACTTTTCCAAAGGCACCATGACTTCCTCCAACAACGTCATCCCGACGATTGAGCCGCGCATGATGCACATTTCGCAAGGCAACGAGGCCCGGCAGCTTCCGTCCATCCAGGATGCCTTCCGGACAAATCTGTCTCTCCACCTGCCACCGATTGACAGCACGACGGCCTTGCAGATGGAGAAGAAAAAGGCTGCCGATACGCAGCTGCCGAGCCCGTCGGCGATTCTGCATGGCACACGGAGCAGTGTTGGCGAGCCTGTGCCGTCGAGGACGGTCCGTAATCTGCGGGAGCTGCTCAACAGCACGCCGAGCCACGAGATGGACTCGTTCCTGTCGAGTGACATGGACGACAGCCCCAGTGGGCCCATGTACCTGGCGCATCCCGCCAAGGAGAGTCTGGCGCCGCAGCAGACGGCGGCGCATGGAAAGACGGGCCAGAGCGTGCCTCCGATTATCCACGACCTGCGGGCACCGCCGCCAAATGCAGGCATGTTCCCGCCGATTGCGTATGTGGATGGCCAGAACGAGATGCTGGGCGCGCAGACGTCGGATTACAGCTACTCGTCGCAGTACACAGTGAATACAGGACCCAACTACATATACGAAGGCCTGCTCGGACAGAGACACGAGCTGCCGGTGCCGTGGGCACAGCGAGACACCGGGCGGGACCACGAGTCGGCAGCGCTGCTGTCGAGGCTGGCAGGGCCGGTGGACGACCACATGGACGGCTCGGCGTATGAGAATGCCAAGAAGAGGCGGACGACGAAGCCACGACGACGGTGGACCGACGAAGAGACGAACCAGCTCATGCTGGGTGTGAGCTTCCATGGTGTGGGCAAATGGACGGCCATTCTGGAGGACCCGAGGTTTGAATTCCATGGACGGAATGCGGGGGATCTAAAGGACCGGTTCCGGACGTGCTGTCCCGAGGAGATGCGTGCAAAGATGAGGCGGGACGAGGGCTCGCCGCAGGAGCGGCAGGCCTATCTGCAGGCAGAAATGACGCCTCCGGGGCCGGCGTCGCTGACACCAGACCCACCGATGGCGTCGACAGCACGGGTGTCAATGGAGAACCTGCTGAGTGCGCCGACTGAGCAGGAGACGGGGGCGGGGGGTCCCGAGCAGAGCGACGGGTCTCCGGACCAGCGCAAGGCGCGGAAGCGACGGGGCCACCGGCGGAGCATGAAGGACATGGTGAGGCTGGGGATCAGGGGGCCCTTCAAGAAGTCGCTGCGGAGGGAACGACGGCCATTTACAGCGGAAGACGACAAGGAGATCCTGGACGGATTGAAGCGGTATGGGCCGGCGTGGACCAAGATCCTGCGGCACGAGGGGTTCCACTTGACGGGGCGGCAGCCGACGGACTTACGGGACCGGGTGCGGAACAAGTACCCGGAGATTTACGCAAACATCGACAAGAGCAAGGTGGGGGCGTAGCACTCTTGGTAGCATCATAGCATGTAGAGGTACCATGGAAGCGACCGGGGATGACATAATGCGCATCAGCCCCACTCTGTGTAAGAAGTTCCGAATAAGGGTCTGGACGAGACGCGACGTGAAGTGTGACTATATGAAAAAATAAAAAAATGGCACAGAACGGGTCGCTGCTCAACTATTTCAAAAAGGCGCCGCCGCGGCTGGAGATCCCGCAGGGCAACGGTAGGCCGACGGCGGTTTCTGCGAGCAGCGACGGCACGCAGACGGCGCTGACGCCCGAAACAGCGCTGACGCCATTGACGGCGCTGACGACGGGATCGTGGCAGGCAGGGCGTTCTGGGCGTGGTAGGCGTGGCCGGGGGGGCTGGAAGACCATTGACGACATCCTCGACTCGGACGACGAGCCAGCACCGTCAAAGAAGCGTGCGTTGGCGGCGAAAACAGCGTCGCTGCCGAGACGCGCAAAGACGGCCAAGACGACGCACGACGACGACGAGGCAGAGCTGGGCTTCGACATGGAGTCGCTGCTGCGGCATGCGCAGATGGAGGATGCCTACGAGGACTCCGAGCGACGGGCAGCCGAGGCTTTGGCGCGGCGAAAAGAGCGGCCAACGGCGCCGCCCGTGGCAAAGGCAGCCACGGCAACGCTGCTGGAGAGCATGCTGAGCAGCGGGCTTGGCGGGCTGGACGACGTGCTGGCGAAGAAGCCGGCAAGCGACGGCGAGGCGCCCGTGAACAAGGAGCGGCTGCGGCGGGCACTGGACCGTGCCGAAGTGGCCCTGCAGCCCGAGTATTTCTACTTTTTCGACGGCCCGGAGGCGCCACAGAGGCCGCCGTTCCCCGCAGACGACGTCCGGGACAAGCCGCGGCTCGCCGCAGTGCTCTCCGACACAATGCGGGCTTCGTGCGTGGCCTCGGGGATCGTCCGGGCCACGGCCCGGGCGCATCCACTCCCCGACAGCGTGCTGCTCTGGATGCTGCACGACGCGGGCGTGTGTGCCTCGGAGCCGCTGGTGGCAGAGTACGGCGCCATTCTGCAGCAGGCCGGCGCGCAGACACGGCGTGTTTTCGGCCCGCAAGAGGTGGGCGTGCTCTTTTCGCGGCTCGGGGCGTCCCCTGCGAGCACCGCGCCGTCGGCGCGGCCCACGCTGCGGCTGCACGATGCAGACGCATATGCACAGCGGTCGTGGCTGGCGCTGCAGGGGACGCTGCATATAGTAAGAACGGTGGCAGGCGTAGTGTCGCAGGAGACGCGGCAGATGGCCGTGCACATTCTCCTGCGCCTTGCTATGGACAGGGCCGTCGAGCAGCATCCTGGGCTGCTTGTCGACGTCCAGACGACGCTGCAGGGCCTTTTGGAGGCCGTGGACAGTGCTGACTGGGCTGGTTTCTGCCAAGAGAGTGTCTCGGTGCTGCGGGCCAGTGTCGACAAGTGCGCGCTGTACTGGCAGGCCCTGTCGTGCGTGGCCGCCACCACGGCGCGCGGCCATGATTTCCGGCGACGGCTGGCGGCAGGCTACCTTGTAGACCTTGCCGAGGACACGGACGCCGTGCGGATGCTCCCGGACGAGTATCTGGCCATGCAAGGCCGCCTGGCAAGGCTGGGCGAGCACGCAGAGCTGGCGATTACGCGCGAAACCGACTACACGGATCTGGCGGCGCTGGTGAGGATGGTGGACGTGTTTGTGGACGACGCCGGGCGCGGGCGGGTGCTTCTGCTGAAGGGCAAAGCGGAGGGCGTGGCCGCGGGCCAGCAGCTGGACGAGGAGGTGGACGCGTTGGTGCAGAGGTTCAAGGTGCTGAACAGGGGTATTGAGGCGACGGCCGGGGGCCATGCCACGCGGCTGGAGAGCAAGACGGCGCTGGAGTGTGCGCAGATCCGGCTGGCCAATGCGGTGCGGATCCAGCCACCAGGCCGCAAGAGCATCTTTGACCGCAACGACACGGCAGCCATGGGGATGGGGGCCTATGAGGACCTGTGGCGAGTGGCGGAGCAGCCGGCGGCGCGGGACATCCGGACGTATTTTACAGCAAAAAACATGGAAATTGGATGATGGAACTAGTCAAAGAATGCACGGTGGGGGTTGGCGCCAAAGAGCGTGGCCCGCACGGTGGGCAGGGCGTGGTGCTGGGCCAGCTGCAGCCGCGCCTCGAGCGTGTTGTCGAGCTCGATCTTGCCGCCTCCGCCGACGACAACGACGCCGCCAGCGCTGTCGGCCGGCAGGGCATGGGCCTCGTCGACCGTCAGCGCGACCGCGGCGCCGGGCACGGCCGCCGCGTACGCAGCAGCGGCTGTTTTGGCCGCCTGTTCGGCCAGGGCCACGTCGGCGGCACGCACGCGCAGCTGCAGCTGCGGCTCCTGCAGGGCGTAGACGCCCTCGAGCACGAGGTTGGCGAGCAGCGGGGCGTAGGCCTCGGACGACGCCACGGCCGCGAGCTGCGTGCTGGCGGCAGCAAAGATGTCGTCCAGCAGCTGCTGGCGGGCCGCCAGCACGGCGAGCCGGGTCTTGTTCGCCACAGTCGACTGTGCCGTCTGCTGGGCCAGGGCCGCCTGCGTGCGGCGCTTGGCGTACGCCTCGTCCATCGCCGTCGTCGCCTCGCGCACCATCTTGGACTTTTCCAGCGAAAACTCCTCGTTGGCCTTGATGCCAATCTCCCGGGCCTTTTCCATGGCCTCCTGGCGGATAAACGCCGTCATTTTGCGCAGCTCCTGGCTGACCTGGCCGCGTCAGCGTGCCTCCACCCACCCGCACCACTCACCTGGTCGTCGGAGAGAGCGTGCGCCATTGTAGCAGTGTCTGTCGTGCCCTGCCTCTCGGCCGCGCCCGCGCCAGGAGACTGCGTCCGATTACGTAATGCCTCGCTGCGTCAGCATTCCCGAGCCGCCAGCTGCGACGTACCCGCGTGCGTACCCCGTGGATCCGCTGCCAGTCAGCATGTGGGTCTGCGCCGTGCGTTCCTGCCGCAGACCAAGCATGTTTGCCGCAGCACCTGCCCTGCCGTCGACACAATAAACACACGACCCGCGCAGGACCCACGACCCACCTGCCATGGCCGTCTCTCGCGTCTCTCCTTCTGGGAGCATTGCCGTATGTCCCCGATGCCGACGCCTGCCGCCGTCGTACTTACTCCCAGATTGGCATCGTTGTCGGCGTCTTGTCCACTGTCGTCCAGAGCCTCGGCCTGACGCTCGTGCGAAAGTCGCATCTTCTCGAAGACGGAAAGCCACAGCACGTCCTGCGAAGACCGACCCACCGCCGGCCGCTCTGGCAGCTCGGCATCGCTCTCTACATCCTCGCCAACGTCCTCGGCAGCTCCGTCCAGATCTCCGTGCTGCCCTTGCCGGCCATTTGCACGCTGCAGGCCGCCGGCCTCGTCTTCAACGCTGTTTTTGCCTCGCTTGTCCTTGCCGAGCCCTTTACGCGCTGGTCCCTCGTCGGCACGCTCCTCGTCTGCACCGGCGCGGTCCTCGTCGCTCTCTTTGGCACCATACCGGCGCCTGCCCACAATCTGCCTGAGCTGCTGGACTTGCTCGTCCGGCCCGCCTTTGTTGCCTGGATCTCCGTCCAGGCGGTCCTCGTTTCGCTCCTCATTGTCCTCGTGGAGTCGCCGCTGCTCTTTCTGTCCCGCTCCGTCATGGGCGCGCCTCGCGTGCGTCTCTGCCGCGGCCTTCTCTACGGCCTCATCAGCGGCATTCTCTCGGCACACTGTCTCCTCGTGGCCAAGTCGGCTGTCGAGCTGATTCTTCGCAGCTTGACGGACGGCTCCAACCAGTTCCGCCACTGGCAGGCATGGGCCCTCGTGTCCGTTTTTGTCGCTCTTGCCCTGTCGCAACTGTACTACATGCACCAGAGCATCCGCCTCATCTCTACGTCTATTGTCTATCCATTGACCTACTGCATCTTCAACATTGTCGCCATTCTCGACAGCCTCATCTACTTCCGCCAGAGCGACGAGATAGGGCCGCTGCAGGCCATGCTCATTGCTCTCGGCACCATCATCCTCCTCTCGGGCGTGCTGGGGCTCTCCTGCTTTGTGGACGACCAGCCGCCTGTCTCCACGCCGTCGCCCATCACCCCAGGCCTTGCCGGTCTCGTCGAGGACGAGTGCGACGGCGATGCCGGCGAGGCAACCCGTCTGCTCGGGCGCGGCGCGGGCCGCCGAGAGAGTGGCGATGCCGAGCATGGGTTCCTTGCACGAGCACGGCAAGCGTCGTACCGGACGTTTGGCTTTTCCCTGTCGGAATACTCGCACGACGGCGACCGGAGACCGCCTCGGACGCCTGTCAAGAGCCCGCGGCCGCCGCAGGAGGGGAAGGACGCGTCGATGGACCGGCCACGAAGCAGTTCCCTGGCGCATCTGCTCAACGAGGCACAGACGCCGTCGCTCGTGCAGCTATCGCCCTTTTCGGCAGCGCGCAAGGGCATCCGGCCTGGGTCGCCAAGCTTGTTCCGCCCGACAAATATTTTTGTGCTGGACCGCGGGAAGGGGGCGTCTACCGCGACAGCACCGGCAGAAGCGGAGTCTGTGTCGTCGAGGGAGGACGAAGAAGAAGACAAGGACATGCAGAAGAGGTCATGGCCGAGGAGGTTTACGGGCAGGTTTACGGGGGAGCGCTTGAGGAGGGGGCCTACGACGGCAAGTTTGGGCGATGCATATTCATTTGGCGAGCAAGAATCACCAGGGTTCTACAGGCTTATCAAGAAGGTGTGGCCATTTGGTCGACGAGACTCTGCACCGTGACAGTTTCATTTTTTGCTTTTTTTCATTTTCTTTTCCTTTTTTGCATTTACATTTTTGTGATGATTGGCGTGCATGAAAAAGTATTACATTTGGATACCATTGGCAAATTTCAGAAAATTCTTTCTTGAAAGAAAATAAACATTTAACGTCCGCATGCGTTGCGATGATGGTGTCTTGCGATTGTAAATGCCAATATGGCCAAGTTTTCCCCACTTTCATAATAATACTTGTCCATTTTCGGCCTGCGCGAAGACTCGATGGAAAATCATGACAAACGAAAAGAAGAAAAGAAAAAAGACAATGGAATGAAATCATGGGGCAAAGAAGGAACAAGAAAAAAAAAGAAAGCATTGTACCACTCGACGAGTTCTGTTGGATGGGGACGCACGAACCTTGAATGGAAACAGTGCTTTCAAAAATGCTTTCAAAAAGCTCTCCCTTTTTCCCCAATGCGCTGCCCCTCATTTCCATGTTGCTTTTTTTTGATGAAGAGTTCCCCCTATTCCTGCTGACGCGATGCCCATGATCATCTTCAGCGAGTTGCACCTTCCCAAAATTAATCCACTTTTGCGGCCCAAAAAAAAAAGTGGCCTATGAAACACTGAACAGCGTTCAAAGACGGTCCAAGACTGCATTCATTGGCGGAAGGGTACTGCCTCTTCTCATTTTTTGCTTGTTTTTTTTCTTTTGCCGTCTCAATTTTCAAAAAACACACAGTACGAGCGGCCCATTTTTTTTTATTTTCATCTTGCGCTAAGAGGACACGCTACCATTAGGCTCAATTAAATAATTTTGATTTCATTCTCGAAAACAATTTGAAAGAGAAAAAAAGAGAAAAGAAAGAGTGAAAAGAGGACGTGACACAAGGCCCCACATTTCTCTCCCTCCTTCCTCAAAACAGAAATGACGCTTCCCTCAAATAAGTAATAACCTTCCCCCCCCAGCAACTTTCCCAAAAAAAATCCTTACCTCTTCCTCTATTTTTTCTTCCCTTACACCTCTGCATACCTTCCCTCTTTGGACACAATTCTCTGTTTCAGGGAAAGATTTGATTTTTTTATTTTTCAAAAAATCGAAAGGCCACCACCATCCATTGTTTTCTTTTCTTTCCAAGGAAAAAACAAAAAAAAGAAGGACGTTTGTGCATTGTACATGGCAAAAGCCCCCTTTTTTTTCCGTTCTCGTCCACAACGCATCGACTCGACATTGTTTGGAGATTTGAATTCTATTTTCATCTCGTTGCTTGATTGCTCCCCCCTTTTTACTTTGCAGAACAGAGAGAACCCATAAAGGAAGAAAAGACGCAAAGACGAAAGCATGGCGGATCTTGTGACAGAGCAGCAGCACGACGGTCAGCCCCTAGAGGCGGGTAACCAAGGCGTCCTGGACGTCCGTGGGGTCAAACGCCAACGCCGGTCGGATGATGAAGGCGACGACGACGACGAGAAGACGAGTCGTGAGAGGCGCAAGATTGAAATCAAGTTTATTAGCGACAAGTCGCGTCGCCACATTACCTTTTCGAAGCGCAAGGCCGGCATCATGAAGAAGGTGAGCTTTTTTTTTTTTTCGCCGCTTCCGAGACGTGTGCTGACCCTGCCAAGGCCTATGAGCTGTCCGTACTGACGGGCACGCAGGTGCTGCTGCTGGTCGTGTCGGAGACGGGCCTGGTCTACACGTTTACGACGCCCAAGCTGCAGCCCCTGGTGACCAAGGCCGAGGGCAAGAATCTGATCCAGGCCTGTCTCAATGCCCCCGAGCCCACCGGTGCCGAGGGCGGCGAGGCCGCACAGCACAACGAGCCCCCCGAGGAGCCTCCCCACATAGCCCAGCAGCAGCAGCAGCAGCAGCAGCAGGGCCCGCCGTCACAGCAGCAGCAGGGCCAGATGCCGTCCAATGCGCACATGTCGACGCCGTACATGCCTCCACACGCGAACCTGGTGTATGGTAACTACATGCAGCAGCGTCCAGCCCACGGACAGTACGATTCTCAAAATGGACACCAGCAATAATCGTAAAGAAGAAAAAAAAGCTGGCTTTTTCTTTTTTAAAAGGTAGCAAAGTTGTCTTTGTCCTCCAACGCACGGAATGGCGTCTCGGTGTTTTTTTTCTTTTTTTCCTTTCTTACCTTTCGTTTCTCTCTTACTTTTTTCTGATTTTTTTTCTTCGAGGCGTCCCTTATATCCATCCTTTCCTTTGCTAGTGTGTGGCTGTTTGCTTTTCGAATTCGAATAGAGAGTCCTTTTTTTTCAAAATATATAGGCCAACTGCCTTTTTCGGGTGTAAGTTCTGTTTCAGTGGACATCACGTCATCGCTTCCTCATTGGGATGACTGCGTTTACCCTTTTCGTCTTCCGTTGCGATGCACTTGACGATGAAAAAAAGCATGACACGTTGAGGGGGGAAAGATCTATTGCTTTATTGGTATCAAAAAGGATGAAAAAGAAAAAAAATTAAGAAATAAACGCCCAATTTTTTCCATTAAAAAAAATAGATGAGAAACGAAAGGGAAAAAAATCAATGCTCCGAGAGGATGGTGTATCGCCCGATGATGAGACTGCCGAGAAAAGTCCCGCCGAGGATCGACAGATAGTAGCCCACGTTCATGGACATGACGGCCACCATGAGGAGGTAGCCAACGCCGACAATGATGGTGTCGAGCAGGGCCCGGAGGGGGTCTACGGATAAGCGCCATGGACGTGTGTGCACGTGTCGTTTGCCGACGATAAAGACGTCCTCTTCCAAGCCGTTTTCCGAGAGCAGGGTAATGCGTTTGGCCTCGGGGTCCCCCACGAGCTGCTGGGCCATGGTGGGTTTGCCGTGCACGCTGATATAGCGCCGTTTGCGTTCCTGGTCGAGCCATCGCGCCTCGGCCATGGCCTTGACGGCAAACAAGGCCTTGAAGATGGCCGCGAGGACAATGAGGAAAATACAGGTGCCGGCATAGCCTACGGTCGATGTGGGCGCCCACTGCGTGGAAAAGAGGGATGTTCTCGTGCCGGTATAAAAGACACCCATTGTCAGCGTGGATGCGTCCATGTTCATGTCCATATTCATGTTTGTATTCATGGCCTCCGTAGTGTCGCCTTCTCACACTCTCATTCGCCCTTTTTTCTATTCTTGGATAAAATATAAAACGTGTGGTGGGAGAGACAAGGGGGAAAGGACACAAGGACACACCATCTTTTTATTGTCATCGAGTCGGGCATATGCAATGAGACCCACAGTGAGCAAGTTATTTCGAGACGTGCCATGTAGCTTTTTCAAGAGGTCCCCACTCATTCCGATGCGCTTCGGAACATTTCACCGCTCGCCATTCGCCATTCGCCATTCGCCATTCGCCATTCACACTGCTTTGCTGTGCCATTGCTCTTGCTCTTGCTATGATGAGGTTTTTTTACAATTTTATAAAGAGTGTGACATCGTGCTTCCCGGCGGCTGTGTAGGCGCGAGGGGATGACAAGACACTGGCCGCCAACGAGCGAGTTATTCTGCCATGTTCTCGGCGCAAAACTGACGTCACAACGGAAAAAAAATGTATTGGTACAACTGGCACATGTCACAGTGCACTACGCAGGTCGTGCACGCTTGACGCCGTGCGGATTCTGCCACTCGCCCTGGCCTTGACCTTGATTTTGACCTTGTCCTTGGCCCGTCTGTTCATCACCAGTCGGCCCAATCTCCGTAATAAAGGACGGCCGGAACCCACCATTCATGCCCTGGAAGCCTGCCCCTGTTAGCACACCACAGCGCTGTAATAGAGAAGAAAGAAAGTAAAAAAACCCACCCGGCATGCCCATGCCCATGCCCATCATCGCCATGGGATTCATCGGACCCATGGCCCCCATGGCTGCCATGTCCATCGGCATCATCGGCCGCATGCCTCCGCCGCGCGCCATGGGCCCTGCACCGCCTCGCATCGCCCCGCGGAAGCCGCCGTGAAAGCCGTTTCCGCTGCCAAACGGCCCAAAGCCCCGGTAGAAAGCGACGCCGCCACGGCCATAGGCCACCCCGCCGCGGCCGCGGAAGCCACTGCCATGATAGGCCGGTCCCTGGCCCTGTCCGGACGGCAAGAGGCCCTGGCCCTGGCCCTGGCGCGGCCGCTGGCCGTCTTTGGGCAGCGTCCGGAAGGGATTCACAAGCGGCGACACGTAGACGGCGTGGTACCTTTTGGGGCCCAGCGCCTCGATGTGCGCCTTGCTCGCCACAGCAGCGGCTGCCGTCGTAAACTCGAGATAGGCCTGTCTTTTTTACGTCATTGTCAATCGTTTCATTCTTTTTCTTCTTTTTTTCTTGTCCCCTACGCCTCCACATACCCCTTGCTCTTCCCGTTGACCTTGTGCTCGCTGAACGTCACGTCCACCACGTCCGCCTCCGCCGCACACGCCCGCGCCCAGCCACGCACGTCGTCGTCGGTCGTCCACCAGTCCAGCTCTGAAATCAACAGCGCCGTCGTCGCGCTGGGGTCGCTGGGGCCCTCCTTTCGCTTCACGCCTTGCACCAGGCCCGTCTCGGGCCCGTCCATGCCCGCGTCGTCGCCGTACAGGTCGATGTCGAGCTCCTCTTCGGTCGTCATCGCGCTGTGCTCATGGCCCAGTACACCCCGGGGTACTGTGTCCGGCCGTCACATGCGCGCCGGCTGCGCGTCACCTGCCGTCACGCAAGCCATCACGTGATGTCCTCACCACGATTGCAGGTGCCGCGCCACGCTGGCCTCAGTCCTCTGCGACACCATTTAGCCATGTCGGACCAAGTGCAGGAAATCCTCGACGTGCCGCGCGAGTTTGTCAAGGACGGCATGCAGTTCATGCACCGCTGCCAGAAACGTGCGTGCCGTGTCGCTGCTGCTGCGGCTGCTAACAGACAGCCGACCAGAAAGAGTTCCTCAAGGTGTGCCAAGCCGTCGGTGTCGGCTTCGTCATCATGGGCGTCGTGGGCTACTTTGTCAAGCTCAGTGCGTGCTTCCGGCCGTCTGCGTGCGTGTGTGTGCTAACCGTGCAGTCCACATTCCCCTCAACAATATTCTTGTTGGCGGGGCCTAGCTAGCGTTCTTCCCTCCATCGTTTTCTTCTCTTCTTCTCCACGTATAAATAAAGTGTTCATTCTACCGCGTACTACCACCATTCCTGGGCCTCCTGCACCGTCCACGACGTCAGCGGCCGCATGCGCTCGTCAAACACCCGGCCTGCCTGTGGCTCGTCGCCCGGCTGCGCAAACATGTGCACCGAGCACACGCCCGAGCTCATGCTGTCCGGCTCGAACGCAGACACTGTCTTAGCTTCATTCTCTTCTTCTTCCTCTTCGCCGCATACGTACCTGCCATCACCGGCACCGTGGGGTGCCAGCTCGCGTCCCGCACGCACAGCTCGGCCTGTGCCTGCTGCCGCATCCGTCGCCGTCGCCGGCTCTGCACCCCCCGTCCGGGCGACGCTGTGTCCGTCTCGCCCGTCTCCTGCGCATCCAGCACGCCTAGCAGCGTGTCCTTGACGCCCTCGTTGACGTCCACCACCCCCGCCAGCGTTGCGTCCATGTTCCAGATGTACACCCGGCCCGAGTGGCTCGCCGAGTACACGTACCGCTGGTCCGTGCTCCCTGCCGGCGAGAAATGGCACCGGATCAGCGTCCGGCCCACCTCGTGGCCCCGGAACACCACCACCGAGTTGTCGTCGGGGTGGCGGTAGTAGTACGAGTCGTCGTACTGCTCAAAGCGGTAGTCGTACTGGCTCCGCTCCGTCAGCCGTGTCGGCCGCTTCCGCTCAAAGTCCCCCATGCTCATGGCCATGCGCGCGTCCCACAGCCGCGCCGTCTGGTCCTTGCCGTTCGACAAGATGTACCGGCCGTCGCCCTTGCTGTCGACGTACGTCACGCCCTCGCAATGGCCCACAAACGCACCGGCCGGCCGGCTGTCCTGCAAGCTGCGACGGTCCCATATTTTGATGGTGGCATCGTCCGAGCCCGAGTACAGCATGTGTGGCGAGCCGGTGTCGCCGTAGCACACGGCATTGACGTCCCGCGCGTGGCCCGCGACGTTGTGCAGCACGCGGCTTGTCTCCAGGTCGTACACAATGATGGAGCACGAGTTGGTGCCCGCCACAATCTCCCGTCCGTCGCCAGAGAAGCGCACCGAGAAGACGGCAAACATGTCGCCGGGGTGGTCTGGCGCCTGGCCCCGGCCCGTCAGGTCCAGCAGGTACGGCTCGCCCACGTCGTTGGGGTCCGTCGGGGCCAGACACACCTTGGGCATCATCGACGAGAACGCCAGCCATCCATTGTCGGGGCTCAGCGCAGCGTCCGTCATCGTCCAGCGGCCGCCCGGGTGCGCCACCGTCTTGTAGTGCCGCCACTCGTGCACGTTGGACGTGTCGTACATGCGCACGTTGAAGTCCTTGGTGGCGTTGTAGAAGAAGTTGCCGTCGTCCGAGAACTGCCCCAGATAGACCGGGTGCTCGTAGCGCACCACCATGTCGGCCTTTGTCGCGGGGATCATGCCCTGCGCCAGCAGCTTGTCCTGCCGCAGCCGTTCCTGCCACGTCAGCCCCTGCAGCCCGAGCGGACGGCCGTGGAGCCGCCACGCCACGGACCGCGGGCTCTTGGTGCACTCACATGCCCCAAAGTCGCCTGATGCCATCAGGCGCCGGCCTTCGTCGCTGGGGACCTTGGGGAACCTGTCCGGGTCCTGGCGACGGTGCTGCATCTCGGGGTTCTCTGGCTGCATGGCTTCAAAAAAGGAGCTGAAGAACTGGTCGTTTTGGAAGAGCCGTCGGAGGTCTCTTCGGGTAATGACACGCACATTGTTTCCCATGCTGACTTCAATATACGACCCCGGAGCTTCGTCTTCGTCTTCGTCTTCCTCTTCCTCTTCCTCTTCCTCTTCCTCTTCCTCTTCCTCTTCCTCTTCTTCCTCTTCTTCTTCCTCTTCTTCCTCTTCTTCCTCTTCTTCCTCTTCTCCGTTGTCGCCTACATCCGCCTCTTCCATATCTGACGCCCCGTCCATCATGCCATCCATCTCCGCTTCTTCCAGAATAGCTTCCATAACCTCCTCATCCATCATCTCCCCAGACTCATCATCCATCCCATTATACGATTCGTCCTCTACGCAAGTTAACGCTTTCCCATTTATTTCGTCATTTTTACAACATACCAAACAGCATATTCTGCACTTCCTCGGCCGAGAAGGCCTCCGGGATCCGTTCGTGAACATCGTCTTCCCACGACATGATTTTGACCTGGCAAAAATACCAAAAACTGTCTCAAAATGCTGCCTCTATCCAAAGCTCATCTGACGCCGGAATTGTCATTGCTGCTTTCCTCCGAATGCTTACGTCACGACTCCTCTTCATTACGTCATAAAGACACATCGTATGTACCCTATACCGCACATGTACAGTAGCACTACATATTACTCATCATGCTTGCATCCGATATGCATCAATGGAGGTTTCGTGAAAGGATGCGCCAACCAAGCCACCGTCGAGCAAGGTTCTAAAATTAAGGAGCACGCAATCCATGCAAATAAACGACCACCAATAAACTCCCTCATTTCAATCTTTGCTCTAGTGCATTGACAATCCTGCCATCAAAAATCACTCAGTCACATTACAAAATAAATTTTGGAGTTCAAAAAAAATCAATATGTATATCGAAAATGTAGAATTAAAGAGATAGCAAAAGCTAAAATGTCATGAATACCAAATAAACCACGCTGCATCCAAAAAAAGAAATGTTTTTCGCTACGGCCAGCCACTTTACAAAGCAGCAATGGCGGCGAGACCGGCGACGGCAGCAATGCCGAAAGCGCCAGCGCCAGCCGTGGGGGCAGCGTTGACAGAGGCAGAGCCGGAGCCGGAGCTGGAAGCACCAGAGCCGGTGCCTGATGCGTGACCGGAGCCGCTCTTGGTGGGCTTGCCGGTAGCCTTCGTGGTGCCGAAGCTGCCGGTAGCAGTGCCATTGCTAGAAGAGACAGTCGACACAATGGTGGAGCTGGAAGCGGCGCTCGACAAAGCAGCACTGGAAGAAGCAGCAGAGCTAGAAGCCGCAGAGCTAGAGGCAGCCGAGCTGGAAGCCACAGAGCTGGAGACAGCAGAGCTGGAAGCGCTAGCAGAAGAGCTGCTGGAGGCGGCCATGGCGACACCAGCAAGAGCAACGGCAACAATCGAGAACTTCATTTTGTATGTGGGTTTTTGTGTCGAATGTAAAAAAATTGGTATAAGCGAGCGGCTTTCAAATGAATGAAGAGAGAGAGAAAAAAAGTCGATGGATGAAGAGAACGACAAATCTAAAGGTGGGAAGCCTTGGGTCTTAAATGCAAAAATTGGGAAAGGGGATCAACCATTACAAATCGCCCTGAACATTCTCGGTACAACGAGCAAGGGGGCGTAGAGTTGCTAATACGAGTATGTTCTGGGGCCATGCAGGAAAAAAGAAAGCAAAAACCGAGTTTTTTCTTTGGATAAAAAAAAAAAACAAGGCATCATGGTCTAGACTTGCCACTTGTACTTATCAGCCTTGAAACTGTGTCAAAGTGTACTTTTTCTTCTCTTCAACATTTCCCTTTTTTTATTCTTTCTTTCTTCCCTTCCTTCCTTGGAACAGGGGGGTTACTTGTGTTACAAATGGCTGGTCTGTTGGTATTCATTTCGTTTCGGCCATTTTCACTTTTTATTTTTTAGTTTTTATGCATTTCCAGCAAAAAAAGTGTTGCAAGAAAATCTTGGAAAAATGAATCACTTTTTTATTTTATTATTTTCTTCCCTTTCCTGAGATCCTTTTGAAAATAATTCAAGGCACAGCTCCTTTCGGAAGAGGCGTTGGTCATTTGCAGTAATTTCCTTTTTCTTTTTGGGATGTCCATAAAAAGAAATTGGATACATCATCAATGCAGAGATCGACAAGGACCAGTGGTGGCATTTTCAGTTTTCATTTCTTCTCAAACGAAAGGCTTCATCTTGCTTCTCAAAAAAAAAAAAGAAATAAGAATTAAAATAAAAAAAGGAACGAGGGCTTTGAAAATCTCATCAAAACATCTTACCGCAGAAAAAAAGAAAATGAGCGGAAATGACAACATGAGCCGCGTGTCTCATGAACTTGCAACTGCTTCATCTTTTCAAGAATTCAAGATTGGAAGCGAACATTGGACAATTTCATAGCCACCCGTCTTTGCAAGAATCTTACGTGCCAACACGAAGAAAAACTTGCCAGTTCAAACGTACGCCATGGGGCTATGAATGGCAAAGCTGGCTACTATATTTAGAAATGGCAAACTGAAAAAAAAGTCCCCCACGTTTTCCTATTGCTGGTCTTCATCCATTGACTTTTTTTTTTGCAAAATCGATAGTCGTTTTTTTCAACGTCGCCAATCGAGGCGGCATACCTTGACGTTCAACAATGACCATCACCGTTGGTCGATGCCAAGAAAAAACATCGTCGATTCTGACAATGGGAAGCATAAAAAAGCAGGGATATGGTATCATGTACATATCCAACCCTTTTTAACCAAAAAATTGAAATTCTTGTTAAATGCATATGTAACTGGATCGGTGTGGTTCCTTCCGCTGTACCCAAGTGTTGTTTCTAGTGCACAGACAAAGGAAAAAACTTGGAGCAGGTGCATATTTTTGGGACAGCACAGCCACGCAGATTCGGGGCGATTTTGAAAGCCCAATCATCTAATGCACGCCAAAAAAGCAAACGGCACAAGCAAGTTGAAAGACAACAGGAACGGCCGAGACATGATGATGCGTCTCTGAAACTGTATTTTCGGTTCCATTTTGGCCGTCCCCCTATTTTTGTCAAAGGATGCAAGGATTGGCAAAACGACGCGCGGCCACTGTCAAGTTTTTATCGCCCTTTGCAAAATTTTCAAACTTTTCAAATTCAAAATCACAAGATTAAACTTTGCTAAACTTTTTTATACAAAAAAGGGCCATGCCCCTTTTCTATTCCATTTTTCATTTTTCATTCCACACAAAAAAATGCCCAATTGTTTTGAAAAACAAGAGGTTCTTGTGAAGGGCTTCTTATATGGATAAGACACGACAAAAATGATTCATGTGTAAGAGATTACTTCCATTCCCTTCGACGCCATGGACAGGCAAAAAACGCGAGTCTCGACTCTCGCTACAACATGGATATATTTTGAAGAAGAAAAAAAAACCTCGGCATCTTTTATGCTTGGAATCCATCATGTCATCAAAATCCATTTTGTTGTTGGCACGAGATGGGAATGCGCCTTTTTTATCGTTCATCGCCGCTCGGGTACATTGCAAGTACCCCCCACCACAGCACGAAGAATGCCCGGAGCGAGAACTCGGAATCTAATGTAAATGGTCATGATCCATTTTTATTTTTTATTCCAACTCCCGAGCAGTCGATGACAAATGCCCGGTTGGCTGTCGAACGCCGACTTTGCAGAATGTAGCAGACTGTTCCCTTCGGGGACATTTTAGCGCCCTAAATCCGTTGGAGAAGCCCAGCAGGAAGGGCAATAATCACGTGCAATTGGCAATAGCGGTTGTCAAGTCTTGGCGGAATTGTTGGCTGTGCTAAAACATGAACCGCAAAACAGACGTCATCAAGTCATGTGACGGCATGCAGCCGCTTTGACGAACCAGGAAGGGAGGCATGTGCTCTTCACGTGTTCTACTGGATGCTTCCGATAAACTGGACTGTGGGAGTTGTGACGTATGGAGTGGAATCGGTCTTTGGAATTATTCATTTTTTTCTTTTAAAAAGCCATCGCAGACCTGAGATTCTTTGATTTTTTGAGTTTTTTTTAATCACTTTTTTGTATTTTTTGGACTATTTTTGTTCACGTCTTTTTTGGATACACCTTGTGAATATACTTGCCTCGTATTGCTCTCGAGGGTGGCTCTAATGGTCGTCAGTGCATTTTTTGAAGCGAGTCTCGTGGTTGGGCTCTTGGCTGGCGGCACTCTTCTGAATCGAGACAAGACAGCCCAGCTCCGGAAAGGACATGGGGACAGTGCGTGGAGACGCCATAGCCATGTGGAAGACGCCGAGAGCGATGACGATGCATCTTCAGACGACACAACGCTTCGGGACAGTGGGTCGCAGCTAAGTTCGTCCTTGTCCACGTTGACGGCGGGCCGTGGGGATCCAACGAAGCGGGCGCGAGTGCTCCGTTTCTGGAGATGGTCGCGGGTTGTGGAGACGCCCAACACAGAGGTATTCAAAGACCGGTTTTTGAGTCGGCTGCTGCGAAAGTTTCCGTTTCTCGTGGAAGCCTGGTACTGGGCGCTAATTTACTGGGTAGGTCCGCTAAAGCAAAACAAAGAAAAAAAAGATCGCCACTAACGACTAGGTTTATCAACTTGGCCGTGCATTTTCTGCCGTATTCATCATCGACGAGTCGGTTGTGAATGCTGCTCATCGGCACGCTGTGCAGCTGATTCATCTTGAGCAGGCACTGGGCATTTTTGTAGAGGTGCCGATTCAGCAGTTTTTTCTGCAGTATCCGCTGCTGATGCGATGGATCAACCGGGTGTACTCGTTTATCCACATCCCGGGGACGATATTCTTCCTCGTCATGATTTACTATGTGACGACGACCCGTCCTTTGCGCAAGATGCAAAAGGACCACATCTCGGATCTGCCGCCAGAGAAAATGCGTGGGGCGCTGCACAGCTTCCATCCGGAGCTGTATGAGCGGCGCCGCCGAACGATGGCCATGTGCAACCTCTTTGCGTTTGTCATCTTCACGTTGTGGCCCTGCATGCCGCCGCGGCTGCTGAGCGACACAGAGCTAGTGAATGGCGACAAGGAGTCGCTTGGCTTTGGGTTTGTAGACACGGTGCATGGCGCCGATGGGGACAGCAGTGTCTGGACGTCGAATAAGTTTTGCAACCAGTATGCCGCGATGCCGTCGCTCCATTTTGGCTATTCGTTCTTGATTGGGCTGACGGTGGCGACGCTCCCGCTCGAGTCGGTGTCGAGGCGGCTGACGTGGAGGCGTATTCTGCTCGCGACGGTGGCGATGATGTATCCACTGCTCATTCTGGTGGCCATCATCTCGACGGCAAACCACTTTGTGCTGGATGCGGTTGTGGGGGGTGCCGTGTGCTTGTTTGTGTGGCAGTACAACGACCTCTTGCTGAATCTGCAGCCGTTGGAGGACTATTTCTTATACATGCTGCGGATCCACAAGCCGTCGAAGGAGGTGCCTCATGATGGCTACAAGATGTCGGTGGCATAGGCGGTTTGTTTGAAAAGGGCATCTTGAATTTGGATATCTAATGTTTGGATTTTTTTGGATATGTTGGAAGTGTTACGGGGACAATGCTGGGGAAACATTTGCATTATACGTAATAGGAGGCTAGATATACATACAAATGGGACATGTACACATGATTGGCAGAAAGAAACGATACGAAACGATGAAATGCAGGGACGATTCAAGCGGACGCAGCCTTGACGGCAGCCTCGGCGGCATCGACGGTGGACGTGGGCGAGCCCAGCTCGGCCACAAGGACAGTTCCGTCTTTGGCCACGACGACAACGCCACGTGCCGTCGAAGACGCGCTCTTTTTGAGGCCAAACGCGTCGAGGAGCGACCGCGAAGGGTCGCAGAGCATGGTGTAGGGCAGTTTCTGCTTGTCCTTGAAGTTGGCGTTGGCGTTGGGCGCGTCTGCAGACAGGGCATAGACGTCAAAACCCGTGGCCGTGAGGTCAGCGTGCCGGTCGCGGAAGTTGCAGGCCTGCTTTGTGCCTATACAATTAGCAGGTTCGCGTTTTTATACAACAAAACATACAGCCGGGCGTGCTGGCACGGGGGTAGGAGAAGAGGACGACGCCGGCCTTGCTCTGCTCAAGGACCTTTTGCAGCGTCGTCTTTTCGCCGGCGTGTGTCTCGACCTCGCTGGCAAATAGGGTGAGGTCGAGGACAGAGCCGACGGCGGGGCATTTAGACACGGCCTTGGCAGTTTTTTCCGTCTTTTCGGCCTGTTCAGCCGTTTCGGGCGTGGTTGTCTTGTCAGACGTGTCTTGGGCCTCTTGGGCCTCCTTCGGGGCTTCAGTGGCCTCAGTGGCCTCAGTAACTTCAGTGGCCTTCGCCGGCTCAGCAGCTCCAGTGGCTTTAGCGTCCGTAGGTGCTGCTTCAGCAGACGCCTCGCCAGCGTCGTCCTTTTTAGGCTTGGCCTTGGCCTTAGCCTTAGCCTTAGCTTTGGCTTTGGCCTTGGCAGGCGCCTTCTTGGGGGCAGCTTTGGGGGCAGCTTTGGGGGCTGCTTTGGCAGCAGCTTTAGGGGCTTTGGCGTCCTTGGCGGCTCTTGCCTTGGGCGCGGTCTTGGCCTTTTTTGGCGCGGGCTTGGTAGCAGGCGCGTCCTGAACGGGCGCTTTCCGTTTACGAAGTTCCATAGGCATGGTGTTGTGTGGTGAAGAGGAAGGAGCGGTCGGAAAGACGCGTGGGCATTTTATAGTCGTCTCATTTTATTACAAGCGCGTCTTTCCGCATCGGGGCATGCACAGCGCTGCACAAATGGCACAAGTTGATGACTAAGCACTTGCCTCAACTCGCAGCAGAGGAAAGAAAGAGAAAAAGACGGACAACTCGAGATGGCGCAGGCAGCAAAAGCAGCAGCAAAGACGCTGACGAGTGCCGGCGTGCACATCAGCCAGGTGCGGCATGCGCAGAGGAAGAGGAGCGACTGACGACAGAAAAAAACGCTGCAAAGCGAGGGTCTCTGGGAGAAGATTCGCGTGGCCTTTGCCATTGACCCGAACCGGTCGAATGGCGTGCCGCTGAACCCGTTCTACCGGTACCCAGCGCCGGGCAGCGTGGACCCTAAGACCGTCCGCGACCCCGTGACGCTGCCAGCAGGCGACATTGCCGGCAATCCGTACTGGAAACGAGACCATCGGCGCAATTATCCGCGGACGAGCGTTGTGCGCCAGGCCGACGCTGTGGCCCTCCTGGCGGTCGGCAGCGCCGCCGTGCCCAAGGCCGAGCTCGTTGGCGAGGCCGGGACCAAGGCGCTAGCGGCGGCACAGGACGCCGGCGAGACCAAGGGCCTCGGGGCCTTTTTGGAAACGTCCGGGACAGTGCAGGACTTTTTCATTGACGGGCTGCCGCCGACGCCGAGTGGACACTCGCTGGCCACGGGGACGTGGGACGTGCACCACTACGAGGTCAGCCCGGAGGACGAGGCGTATCCGAAAGAGTAAGTTTTTTTTCTTTTCTTTCTTTTCCTCTTTTATATTCTTTTCTTTTCTTTTCATATCTAACCGCAGATACCCCTGCCGCGGATTCCGGTAAAAGCGTAGCTTCGTAATAAACTAGTTGTCTGCACCGTCCATCATCTTCTCCAGCACACGGGCCTTGCCCTGGGCCCTCTTCACCCGGTCGTCGACGTCATTGACGGCTTCGTCTGTGTTGGCCGTGGACAGCGTCCCTGGCTCGACAAGTGCGTACATCAGCCGGATGCTCCTCTGCGCGCGCGGCGGCACAGCGGCAAGACCTGTCGAGGCTGCAACGGCCTGCTGCGCCCAGAGAACGGCACGGCCTTGGAGACGGCCAGCCTCTGTGAATTTCCGAAAGGCGGTTTCCAGACCGACGAGACGCCCCTCGATGCGGCCGCTATGCATCCCGTCGGCCTTGCCGCGGACATAGCCGTCGTCGTAGAGGGTTTGCTCGACGTGGAGCAGGGCGTCGTCCATGGTCGCTCTTTGTAGAAGTACACCGGCAGCTGCGGCTTACAGCATTGCCCACATTTTCATTCCGTGCTACTAATTGGTCCACAGCCCCATCTGTCCCACTTTAATGACCGTTAGCTTCTTTATTCTTTTAGTATTGAGTTGATACTATAAGTACGGAGCCAGCGGCGGAATGGTTTGATGATAGCAAGTATGTAGTTGTTTGCCCTTGATAAACTGGATCTTCTTCTCAAAATGTATCTATTTTCCTTCCTCTTGATCTCCTTTCTGTTCTGTTTTTTTAGCTTTTTTTCTCCTCCTCGATTTGCACTCCTTCCTTTTTGTTCCCAAACCACAATCATTCTTCGCTTCACTTCTCACGTCACTCCCTTCGATCCACTCTGAGTTCAACATCCTTTATTGACACACTTCAAAAAAATCTTATGGCCCTTTTTCTGGTGGCCGGTGCAACGCCGAATGGATCTATGAGATACCCAGTTGGCCGATAGGTTCAATAAAATGTAATTCAGCCATATCGTACATTTTACTGTGGTTTTTGTGTGTTTTGTACTTCCGTTCGAGATGATAACGATCGAGGTCGCGTACACCATCATATAATATATACTCTAGAGATTCCATAGTGTTAAAAGCAGCTTGGAGCCTCTCGCCAAACCCCCCGTCGTAATCAGAGTGGGATTGCTAGTGCTTAGATTTTATATTCAGGCAAATGGATGTACTTTCCAATTAGCAAAGGCATGCCCCCTCTTATGTACCATGAGAGCGAAAACGGATTGTAAGGCTACAGATAATGTCGTTCCTCTAAATACAAAGAACAGACGAAAAAGGTAGCAATTAGCTAGCTTATGAGCATCATGGGAGAGATACAGGGGCTTAGTTTTCAATCGATTTAAATACTTTGCCAATAAATATCGCCTCAACGTGACTAGTTCATGGCGGAGACTGTCTATTTCTTTGTACTTGTCTTGTTATGTATACATATGCTTCTCATGGTTCTACGTCGGTTTCATTCTCTTCGTTTAATGTTTCCGTTTGCTTGCTACCATATGAAAAATCTCTACACCTTTTTGCTTCTCTTTCTTTTCCTTTCATCTTGAGATTCTCTGGGAAATCTGCATTGACTTTTTCAGGCTCGTGTTGGTGTGCAGGACAGTGAAGCTCGCCTCGACACCTCTCACAGTGCCTAGGACACCGATATGTTGCTTGGCAAAGGAACAGAATTTTTGGCTTTGGCATACCCTTGAGACAGCTAATATGAGGCTTACACAATGCCCCAAAGAAAGCTCGTGGATTAGGCCCCCTATATATTTGAATCTATGTATGATACCTTGAATATTTCTAAAAATGTTGTGCTTTTTTCTGATAGCTTCCAAGATATATTTATTGTAGCGAATCTACATAGCGTACACCCTATACTCGGGATCCTTAAATTCGTCTTCAATTTCCCAGGCCTTTTTGTTGAGCGACCTATGTGTGTAATATCTCCTTTCGAGTTCACAATCATCAAGTTTGGGTATACCACTATATGTTATATACTCTAAAGATGGCATGGTTTTGAAGGTGTCTTCAAGTTTCAATATAAAATCCATGTGGAGGTTGCAAAAAGACGCAATCCCTATATACCTTAATGCGCGAAATGCATGTTCCACATGCTGGAGGGTCCTTTCTGAGAAATAAGGCCTGATTTGAAAGAATAGATGGCAAAGATGATTGTTCACAGTCGTGCTTTCAACGCCACTCTTCACGCCACGACAGAGAAGACTCATCTCGTCTTCTGAAAAGCTGGATAAGAAGCGTACTTCTTGAATATGATGTTCATATATAGCTTTACAAAGGGATTCCTTGTTAATGTCGTCATCATAGTAGCTATAGGAGACATAATGAAGGGAGCGGCAATTTTGAACGACATAGGCTATTTGGTCTGGGGTGTAATAGCTTCCTATAGAGGTAAAAAACCGTACTTTCTTACATGAAGCGATTTCTTGGAGAATTAGACCTCTTTCATCTAATAGTTCATAGATGTTGATCTTGAAGTGTAAGAGCCGGTTCTTGCATTGTCGTATGAGCTTAGCAATGGCCTTCGGCCCAATGGGACCTCTATATACTGTTATGGAGACCAAGTTTTTGAGTCCCATTGTAACACTTTAGAATTGATCATCTGTTAGATTTGGGCTATCTACGATGAGATACCTCTTATTCTCTGGGTATTCTATTTTATAGTCTGATGTTGAATTCAGCAGGACGGGGGTTTGGTCAAGACCGCCCCGGTAGTCATTAATGACGCCGTGGAGCCCTTTGATCCCTTTCGATAGCCGGGCAGCATCATCTATTGGCAGATCTTTTACGATAAGCCCTGCTACCTCAGGGGGAACGAAATCAAACTGGGTCACTGGACTCCCATCACCGGTGTCTTTTTTTGTTCTTTCTCTATTTTGTTTTGGGCGCTCTTCCTTACTGGTGCTACTACCTTTTGTGCTACGTTCATTTTTTCTAGGCTTGGAGTGTGAACTGTGGCTTTTTTTCTCAGGCATGTTTTTAATTGTGATTGTGTGTTTGTTTGGAATATGTATAAAAAAAGCAATGATGAAATAAAGAAAGAAGGAGCATTGCCATGGCTATCAATATATTTCGAATGGGAGGCATCTTACAAGTAAGGCAAAAAGGGCATATCATCATGGCTAGTATAAATGAAGGCAGACAACGAATGAACGTGCTTATTTGCCACAGCATGCTTCTTATCTCCATCAAAAAACAGTGGCTGTCGTTTCAACAGGGCAAGAGCCATCAAGGCGATGATGACGACAGGTGCCCGCAAGAATGAGTCATCACGACCCCGCAGGTACCGCCGGGAGTACATCGTGAGGTGACTGGGAGTGCGAGCCTCCAGTTTTCAGCAGCGACAATGACGGTGATTCTCCCGCAGGAGGGCAAGAAAAACGTGCTGGTGACGTCGGCGCTGCCGTACGTCAACAACGTGCCGCACCTGGGCAACATCATCGGGTCGACGCTGTCGGCAGACTGCTTTGCACGCTTCGCGCGCCAGCGCGGGCATCCGACGCTGTACATCTGCGGGACGGACGAGTACGGGACGGCGACGGAGACCAAGGCACTGGAGGAGGGGTGCTCGCCGCTGGAGCTGTGCACGCGCTTCCACAAGGAGCACAAGGCCATCTACGACGACTTTGACATTGCCTTTGACCATTTCGGGCGGACGAGCAGTCCCAAGCACACGGAGGTGGTGCAGGACGCCTTTCTGAAGCTGTGGCGCAACGGCTTCCTCGAGGAGCGCACGACGGAGCAGATGTTCTGCACGACTCCGGCCCACAACACGTTTCTGGCCGACCGGTTTGTCGAGGGCACATGCCCGCACTGTGCGTACGACGACGCCCGCGGCGACCAGTGCGACGGCTGCGGCAAGCTGCTGGACCCCACGGAGCTGCTGAAGCCGCGCTGCAAGGTGTGCCGCTCGGAAAACGGCCTCGAGAAGCGCAACACCAAGCACGTGTTCCTGGCGCTGGACAAGCTGCAGCCGCGGCTGCAGGAATGGTTCGAAAAGGCGTCGGTCGAGGGCAAGTGGCCGGCCAATTCGGTGGCCATCACCAAGGCGTGGCTCGACAAGGGCCTGCAGGGCCGCTCCATCACGCGCGACCTCAAGTGGGGCGTGCCCGTGCCGCTGGACGGCTACGAGAACAAGGTGATCTACGTGTGGTTCGACGCCTGCTTCGGGTACCCCTCCATCACGGCCGAGTACACAGACCAGTGGGAGCGCTGGTGGAAGGCCGACGACGTCACGCTGTACCAGTTCATGGGCAAGGACAACACGCCCTTCCACGCCGTCATCTTCCCCAGCTGCGAGATCGGCTCCGGCGACAACTGGTCCATGGTCAACACCATCTCCACCACCGAGTACCTCAACTACGAGGGCACCAAGTTCTCCAAGTCGCGCTCCGTTGGCGTCTTTGGCAACCAGGCGCGCGACACGGCCGTGTCGACGTCTGTCTTTCGGTTCTACCTGCTGAGCTCGCGGCCCGAGACGTCGGACACGCAGTTCGAATGGGCCTCTTTTGCGGCCACCAACAACGCCGTCCTGCTCGGCAACATTGGCAATTTCGTCAACCGCGTGATCAAGTTTGTGGCGGCCCATCTGGGCGGCGTCGTGCCCGCGTACACGGCCGACGCCTTTGTGCACGGCGACTTTGAGGTGGCCGCATGGCGCGAGAGCGTCCAGCAGACCCTCAAGGAATACATCGAAGCCATGGAGAGCGTGCGTCTGCGCCAGGGCATCGACAGGGCGGCGGCGCTGTCGTCGCTGGGCAATCTACTCCTGCAGTACCGTCTCGACAAGGCCAACCTCGCCAATGCGCCCGAACGCACCCACTCGGTCATTGGCCACGCCCTGTCACTGGTCGCTCTTCTGGCCTCGGTGCTGCTCCCCTTTATGCCGGCCGTGTCCAGGCAGATCGGCGAGCAGCTCAGCCTGCCCGTGGCGCTGATTGGCGACGAGTTTGACGCCGTGGCGGTGCCGCCAGGCCACAAGCTGGGGACGCCGTTCCACCTGTTCAAGACCATTTCCGAGGAAAGCGTGAAAAAGTGGAAGCTGCAGTTCGGCGGCGACGCCATCAAGGAAGAAGCCGCAGCGAAGGAGGCGAAGCAGGCGGCCAACCGGGCGAAAAAGGAGGCCAAAAAGGCCAAAAAGGCGAAAAAGGCCGAGACGGCCGGCGCCGACGGTAAAGTGGAGACTCCGGAAAAAGTGGACACATCGGGAAAAGTGGAGGCAAAAGTGGAGGCCACGGCGGTGGCCACGGGCGCCACACGGGACCTGCCGTTGCGCGGCAAGCCACAGTAGCTGCAATAAATAGAATCACGTGACTATGACGTATGGGGCTGGCGAGGGCCGTGCTGGTGGCCAACGAGACAGATGCCGCTGACGACGCAGGAAACGCGCCAGCTGCAGGCAGCGCTGCAGCTTGCGGTCGAGCAGTGCGCAGAGCGGTGTCTGTACCAGTCGGCGAAATGGGCTGCCGAGCTGCTGAACGCAATGCCGTCGAAAACGGCAAAGCCGGCCAAAACGGCGGAGCGGCTTCCGGACGCGGCGGAGGAGGCGCTGGAGACGGCCGAGTACGCGCAGTTTCTGCTGGCCAAGGCGTTCTTTGACTGCCGCGAGTTCGACCGGTGCGCAGCGGTGTTTTTGCCGGATATTGCGGCAAAGACGGCGGCAGCAGAGGAAACGACAAAGGGAAAACGGCTGCTGCCGCGGCTGAGCCGGCGCAGCCTGTTCCTGGCGCTGTATGCCAAGTTCATGGCCGGCGAGAAGCGCAAGGACGAGGAGGCGGAGATGGTCCTGGGGCCCCACGACACCGGGGCCGTTGCCAACCGCCAGCTGCCCGTGGTGGGTGCGTATCTGTCGTCGTGGTTCGCCGACGGCCACGAGGGCGACGGCTGGCTGGAGTATCTGTACGGGATGGTGCTTGCGCGCGAGAAGAACGCCGAGGGGGCCATGGACTGGTTCCTGCGCAGCGTGCACCGCTTCCCCATGAACTGGGG
The DNA here is from genome assembly GCA_020002325.1 of Chrysosphaeria jannelii. Taxonomy (NCBI): domain Eukaryota; kingdom Fungi; phylum Ascomycota; class Sordariomycetes; order Ophiostomatales; family Ophiostomataceae; genus Chrysosphaeria; species Chrysosphaeria jannelii. The sequence continues at coordinate 93,114 of JAGKRY010000017.1, read as the reverse complement.
CTGCTGGCTGGAAATGGCCGCTCTCCTGACGCGCGTCGACGAGCTGAAGAAGCTGGCGCCGAGACTGCCCAAGAGCGTGGTGGCCTTTGTCTTCCACGTGCACGTGTCGCTGGAGCTGTTCCAGCACGACCAGAACTTGGCAGCCGCCGTCGACCAGCTGCTCGTGCTGTTCCCGGCGTCTGCCTTTCTGCAGACCTGCCAGGCCCTGCTCGCCTACCACTCCAAGGACCTCATCTCGGCCGAGCACGGCTTCGCCCAGCTGCTGTCACGGCACCCCCACCGGCTCGACGCCCTGGACCACTACTCCAACATCCTCTACGTCCTCAACCGGCGGCCAAAGCTGGCCTTTCTGGCGCACCTCTGCGCGAGCATCGACCGGTTCCGCCCCGAGACGTGTGTCGTCATCGGCAACTACTACTCGCTCATGTCGCAGCACGAAAAAGCCGTGCAGTACTTCCGGCGCGCCCTGTCGCTCGACCGTGCCTGTCTCTCGGCCTGGACGCTCATGGGCCACGAGTACGTCGAGCTCAAGAACACCCACGCCGCCATCGAGTCGTACCGGCGCGCTGTCGACGCCAATGCGCGTGACTACCGGGCCTGGTACGGTCTTGGCCAGACGTACGAGGTGCTCGAGTCGCGTTCGTACGCCCTCTACTACTACAAAAAGGCCGCCGGGCTGCATCCGTGGGACGCCAAGATGTGGGTGGCCGTGGGGTCGTGTCTGCACAAGATGGACCGGCTCCGCGAGGGCATCCGTGCCCTGAAGCGGGCCCTGATGACCGACGCTGCGTACGAGCCTGGTGCTGGCACGCCCGATGCCTCTGTGGGGCTGGACACGGACGTGCTGCTGGAGATGGCCACCATGTACGACGAGCTGGGCGAACGCAGCGAGGCCAAGTCGTACATGGAGCTGTGTCTGGCGCAGGAAGACGGCCCTTCCGATGCCCAGCAGCACGACGACGACGACGGCAGGGCCGACGGGAGCGGCGTGACGGCAGCGACGAGCAAGGCACGGATGTGGCTAGCAAAGGAGGCCATGGCGAGCGGAGACTATGCACGGGCCGTGATTCTTGCGCAGGAGCTGTGCCAGGACGGGGTCGAGGTGGAGGAGGCCAAGACGCTGGTCAAAGAGGCACAGGACCACCAAGCAGCGGCAGGAGAGCCCGCGTAGGCGTTTACTATTATGTATAGAGAAAAAGGGAAAAAAAGGAAAGAAAAGAAAAAAAAAAATCTATTTAGGAGCTACAGAGAGGGCCTTGATGGCAGACGCCACCATCTCTGCATTGCGGGCTTCTGTCGTGGCATTGGCGCCGAGATCGCCCACGGCGTCGCCCTCGTCTGGGTATTTTTCAGCAAGAGCCGCAGCCTCCGCGTCAATTTCGCCGTCGACGCGCTGCCGGAGAGGACCAAGCGCGTAGCGCATCAAAAAGGCGTCCTCGCCGTCTGCATAGTACTTGGGCTCCACCTTTTCGCGGCCAAAGCCCAGCGTCTTGGCGTACAAATGGTTCGCCGCAGCGTTCCCCACGCGCACGTGCAGACTCACGTACTGGGCCCCATACGACTCCACCATGGCCAGTTGCGCCTGCCGCATGAGTTTCTCAGCAATGCCCAGGCGGCGGTGGGTCCGCATCACGCTGAGTGACGTAATGTGGCCGTGCGGGACGCCGTCCGGCGGGTCCTCGTCCATTTTGGCCAGCACGTAGCCGACAATCTTGCCGCGCCGGCTGTCCGTCGCCACAAACGACAGCTGCGGCCAGCAGAGCGCGTGGTACATGTAGTACTTCAGCACGTAGTTTTCCGGCAGGTTCTCCAGGTTGGCGTGCTGGATGAGCGGCATGTCCGCCACTGTCAGCGTCCGGATGTCCATGGCGGCGTGGCTGTCTCGGCTCGGAGGCTCTGCTCGAGTTGCTCCAGCCTCGATCCATTTCTTCTGGCTGTGTCGATCACGTGACAGACCCCTCTATGATGTCATCGGCGCTATGTGCCCCGGTACCTAGGTACTTCTGTATCTGAGTACGAGTGGCGGTACGTATAGGCCGTTCAATGCTCCTCCAGTACAATCTGCTCGAGTGGCGATGCCATTGCTCTCTCATGCCCAGTAGTCATCCGGATGGAGCTGAGAATCGAGTGGATAGAATAGCTCAGAATATTCTTACAGAAGTGTCATCATGTAAGCCTGGAACCTCCCTTGAAAGTATGTAGTCGTAGTCTCCTCTTGTTGAAAGCAACGTTCATGTAAAATGTCCAAGGGGAAAATAGACAGAAATAAAAAAGGGGCTCTGAAAGGCACTCTTTCTACCATGGAATGCCTTCCACTGGAAATGTTGAGTAGCATCATTCGTAAACTAGCCTTGCAAGACGTACAGAGACTAGCAGAGACGTCCTCGACGCTCCGAAAAGCAGCTCTATCTACTGCTAAAGGCTTGGATGCATCGCGCATCGCAATCTCTCCTCAACATAATCTATGGCGCGCCATTCATCGTCTCCAGAGCGCACCAAAAAACAAGAGGCATCTCACCATTGTAAACTTTCAACTCACCAATTCCGATTTTGAAAGAACGACAGCAGGCCTTGTCAACTTGGCCGTGATTAGTATTTCGGGCAATTCTGTACAGCCAGAAGCATTAGTGGGCCTGCTTCGGCAATGTGGCCCGCAGCTTTTATACTTTGCCGCTGACAACTACGGTCTCGACCGGGGAAAGAACCTAGTGTGCAAAGAACTGGTCGCGTCATGTCCTCGTCTACGGTTCTTTACCTCTACCGGCAGCTTTTACACCCCCGAGAATATATCCATTGTTGTTAAAAACTGCCCTGCTCTTATTTTTATCAAGTACAGCTGTGTTTATCCTCTATTTATTGATTATGCACCTCTTTGCAAAGCCATCTATGACCACCGAATCCAAGAAGTCACCATTCATGCCGCTTTGACGGGAAACGACATGAGTCTTCTCTGCCGAGGTGTAGATCAAAACGTGGAAGATGGCACGGCCTCCAACTTGTACTTGCGCGCCCTCTCCATCAAAGTAGTTAATGGCGTAACGAGAGAGGGCATCCGCATGATGAGAAATACTCTTCCCGCACTAGTATACCTCTCGATAGATGCATATTTATATCGCAGGGACGTGGAGATGCTTGGTAAGGAGTTTGTAACGATCATCCCCACCATGCCGTCACTACAATATATATCCTACATGGGCATAAAAGACTTTGATCATTCTAACCTAGAAGAAAAGTATTGTACGCACTATTCCAACTCAGAGAGAGCAAAAAGTCTCCGGTCACGATTTGGAGATGCCATCAAAAGGGTAAGCATGGAGTAGGTCCGTTGTGTTTATAGCATAAAAATAATGAATGTTTATTCATCGTTTTCAATAATTGCCACTCAATAATAATGAAGTTTGTCAAGTCTTGACGATAGCCAGTGCTTTTTGGTACCTTCTTACTTTACATTCATTATGATAAAAGGCCTGCTGTGGCAAAGTAATCATATCCATTTATTGGCCTCCTCTACATTTTGTATTGCCTATGACTTAATGCCCCTTTTTGCTTTCCTTGTAAGACGCCCCTGTTTGAAAAATGTTTATAGCCAAGAGAGGATGCTTTTTCTTTGTCCATATCACCATTGACCTTTGCTGTTTTCAAACAAAGATCTCTAAAAACATCTCGTACAAAATTTGCAACATGCCTGAAGAAAAAAAAAGCCATGGATCAGGCCCCAAACCTGAAAAAAAGGAACACCATAGAGCAAAAAGTAGCAGAAGTAGTAGCACTGGCAAGGAAGGGCATCAGAAGAAAGGTCAAGAACTAAGTGTAAAAAAAGATGCCCATAATGGATACCCATTATCCACGTTTGAGGGCATTCCGCCTGAGTTGCAAGGGGCCACAATGGAATATCTATCCCTTTCGGATACAGCCAACTTGGTAACAGGAATTCCGGGAGTTCACGGGGTTGCTAATGACTATGTGGGAGGCCTCGACCCTAATCCCGTCAAGCTAACTTCGAAATCGGACCCTAGTACAGTGATAGAACACCCAGAGAATAAGAGATATATCGAAATAAGTAACCCAAATCTAACAGAAGAGCAATTTGAAAGTATCACAAAAGGGCTCAATAATTTAGTCTCAATAAGAGTACTTAGAAGTGGCATTGGCCCAAGGGCAATTGCTAATCTCATTCGGCGATGCAAGAACCGGCTCTTGTATATCCAAATTATAAATTATATGTTAGATGAAGGTGGTCTGATTCTCCATGAAATTGTCGCTTCATGTAAGCGTCTCAAATTTTTCGCCTTTGAAGCAAGTTTTTACTCCCCAGACCAAGCTACTTATCTTGTTCAAAATTGCCGTTCCCTTCAATATGTCTGCTATTATAGCTACTATAGCTCTTATAAAATTAACAGGGAATCTCTTTGCAAAGCCATATACGACTATGGTATTCAAGAGGCCTTTTTGCCAACCAACCTGACAGAAGACGAAATGAGTCTTCTCTGTCGTGGAGTGAAGAGTGGCATCGAAAGCACGGCTGTGAATACTCATCTTCGCGCTCTATGCTTTAAGATCGAGGGCCATTCTACACTAGGAACCATCCAGTATATGAGAAATACACTTCCTGCATTAGAGTATGTGGAGGTTAAGACTCATTCTAGATATAATTCTACATATGGCGGGAGGCTTAAAGCCTCTTTTGCAACTATGCGGTCTTTGAGGTATATATCATACAGTGGTGTAGACGACCTCGGTGGTTATAAGCTTGAAGACAATTATAATACACACAAGTCGTTGGGAGATAAGGCCAAGGCAATTAAGGAAGAATTTGGCGATCCTATGAAAAGGGTGCGCATGATGTAGATCTCTTACATTGCATCAACCTACTAGAAAATGCACCACACTTGTACAAATTTTCGGAAAGGTACAATTAACGCAATCACAAATCGCACCTATTGTACTAGTCCCCATGTCTCTTCCCTAGTGCTCATGATCAAGATAAATGCTGCCTCCAGTGGCTATTTCTTGTCTCCAGAAGAACAATATAATTTGTAACCTCACAAGTTGTTTGCATGCTCATTGTAATAGGGGGAATAGCTGCCCATTTGTCTGCCTATAAAAACTAAATACCCGATATCATGTTAGTAATTGCCCATAGTATTTCCCACCTCCGTACGAGTGATAATATCTCATGCTCATAAAAAATGCCGAGAAAAAGAGAATAGCCAAGAAGAAAGTCATCATCCAAAAAAGGGAATATGTAGCGGTAAGCAACGATTGATGACAGCAGAAATCGTTCTGGATCTCATCCTAGCGAGCATTTGGGATGGTTCTTATCAGCACCACTACAATTTTCATTAAGCTCGGGCTAACAGGTCTTGTTCTTCTCCCATTGCATAAGAGAGCGGATCCTCACGACGAAAAAAACTAGCTTTCCCTCACTTGTGTACCTCTCGATAGGTGTCTACATACTTCATAAAGAGCTTTCATCGGTCCTCCCCCCCATACCGTCATTTTAATATATATTCTACTTTGGACATAAGTGACCTTGAACATTTTGAACAAGAGTAAAAGCAATATAACACACAGAATTTCCCACAAAGAAGCTCAAACATGCAGGAAGGCCTATACTATAGTATTTGAAGGATAAAAAATAATGTTTAATATGCCCAATCGTGATTACTTTATCCAGTCTCGACGGTAGCTAGTGCGTTATGCGTAGCCATTTTTTTACAGTACGACAAAATGATTTCCATTTAGAGCAAGATTCGTGCTAAATACTTTAAATCTATCATATTTTCTCTGTATCCAGCACATAAGGTAATAGCTCCTATTAAACACTTTGCTTAGAATTACCACATGCCCGATGAGAAAAACGCTCGAGTAAACCACTCACCAAAGAAAGAAAATATACAAACCATAGAGATGGCTCTACCCGTAGTATTAGTAAAGAAGATCAATAAAAGAAACAAATTGATGGTGATAAAGCAGCCTCCTAGAGTGAGTGCGCATTGTTCTCGTTTGAGCGAATTACAATTGGATTGAAAGCGATTACAATTGGGTTCCTACCACCTAAGGACGCAGGGAACTTGTCTCGAAAACTCCAAAGGGATTCCACGATACTGTCAAAAAACACAATAGGTGGGGCTGATACAAATGCCATCGTGTGGAATAAAAGTCCAGAGAGCAGGGGGTATATCAATATATTTAGCCAATTCGGCGAGCCTGAGATTCTTCATATCTCTAGGAATTTTTCACAACCCGGACAGTATAACTGACATTGTTCAGGGCTAATACTTCTTTGAATATATTTTCTATGGCCGTTACGATTTTGACGATTCTGATACGGAATCCTTTTGTACGGCCATATATTTTCCACTCGATAATAATAAACGTTTGTCAAGTCTCGATGATAGCCAGTGCTTTTAGGTAGGTAGGTACTTGCTTTACATTCATTATGATAAAAGGCCTGCTGTGGCAAAGTAATCATATCCATTTATTGGCTGCCTCTACATTTTGTATTGCCTATGACTTAATGCCCCTTTTTGCTTTCCTTGTAAGACGCCCCTGTTTGAAAAATGTTTATAGCCAAGAGAGAATGTTTTTTCTTTGTCCATATCACCATTGATCCTTGCTATTTTCAAAAAAAGATCTTTAAAAACATCTCGTACAAAATTTGCAACATGCCTGAAGAAAAAAAAAGCCATAGATCACACTCCAAATACGAAAAAAACGAGCGCCGCACAACGAAAAGTAGTAGTAGCACTAGTAAGGAAGGTCATTCGAAGAAAACTAGAGAAAAAAAAGACGCCAGCGATGGCTGCCTAATACCCCAGTTTAAGAAGATTCCGCGTGAAGTGGCAGGGAACATCGTAACATATCTACCACCACTGACTGCAGCCGACTTGACGAAAAAAATGCCAGAAATCCACGGTATCGTTAATGACTATATGGGTGGCCTTGACCACATTCCCGTCATAATAACTCCTAAATCGAATAATAAAACAGTAATAGAACATCCAGAAGATAAGAGGTATATCGAAATAGGTGACACAAATCTAACAGAAGAGCAATTTGAAAATGTCACAAAGGGCCTGAAAAATTTAGTCTCAATAGAAATATATGGAAATACCATTGGGCCAAAGGCAATTGCTAAGCTCATTAAGCGATGCAAGAACCGGCTCTTGTATATCCAAATTAACACCTATATGCAAGATAACAGCGGTCGGATTCTTGAAGAAATTGCCGCTTCATGTACAAATCTGAGATTTTTTTCCTCTCTAGGGAGCCGTTACACCCCAGACCAAGTAGCTTATGTCGTGCAGAATTGCCCTTCCCTTCAATATGTTCGATACAGCTACTATCGTATTAGCCCGATTAATATGGAAGCACTTTGTAAAGCTGTATACGACCATGGTATTCAAGAGGTCCATATTTTTGCCAGCTTGTCAGAAAATGAAGTGAGTTTTCTCTGTCGTGGAGTGAAAAGTTCCGTCAAAAGCATGGCTGTGAACACTCATCTTCGAGCTTTATTCTTGAAAATCGAGCTACATTCTACGCAGGAAGCTATCTTATACATGGTTAAAACGCTTCCTGCATTAGAATATATGGAAGTTAGGTCCGATTCTCGATATAACTTGGCGTATGGACTGTTACTTAACGTCGCTTTTGACACCATGCCGTCTTTGAGATACATATCATATGGTAATGCAAGCGATCTTGATGATTGTGGACTTGAAAACAAATATTATACACATAAGTCGTTAGGAGATGAGGCCAATGCAGTTAGAAAAGAATTTAGCGATCCTAGTGAAAGAGTTCGCACGATGTAGGTCCATTACATTACATCAAACTATTAGAAAATGAACCATATTTGTAGAAATGTTCGGAAAAGTAGACTAGAATCGAATTACATAGATAAGAAGCTGCAGTCCATTTATCTTTGCTACTACATATGTGAGCAGAGCTCACGCAAATAAATTTTGTTCATCAGCGAAAATTTACCGTTCTCGTAAATGAATGCCGAGAAAAGTATTATGCAGTGGACGAATCTCATCTTGCAAAGAGAAAAAAAAGCGATGGTAATATGAATGAAGTAATGAATGCTGACAGCCCAAACGTTTTTTAATCTCTCCCCAACGAGCTTCTGGAGCGGGTACCGTCAGGGTCCCTGGACTTTTAGGTGTAGGTTGACGATTTTGACCATTGCATAAAAGATGGGACTTCATGATGAAAATAAATCTTCATGCACTGGTGTGCCTCCAAAACACTTTTAAAGAATAGGAAGGGGGGCCGATATAGTCCGATCCTTGTAAAGTTTCAATTATTATGGGTGAGCAACGTTCTATGCACAGTCATTTCTCATCTCATCATGAAAAAGGGCGCAGATGGGAAAAAAAGTAAGAACATTCATTTATCTGCCTACTAGGATGGCAGGCTAATATTACCATGTAGCTATGGGCCTGTGTGTCATTTTTTGACACAAGATGTTTCCTATGTGAGGAGCGATTTTAGTATTTATACCAACCTTGAAGCCAGTATTTGTCAATACCTTTTGTTCTCTCCTTCTTTCATCATTGATTTTTTCTTTATTCAAATCTAAAGAAAATCTTGCACGGAACTTACTACAACATGACTAAAGAGAAAAGACACACAGGGAGAACGAACTCCAAAGAAATACAAGGCAAAGGCCACACCAGTTCTTCTAAAAGTACTAGCATTAGTGGAAAAAAACATTCAAAGAAGCATATTGATGATGTTGAAAAAAACTCCGATGGATTTTCCGCGCTTGAGAGTATTCCACTTGAGCTGAAAGGGATCATTGTCGGGCATTTGCCTCTCCCAGATGCAGGCAGCCTGTCGAAAACGGGAAGAGGACTCAGAAGCGCCGTCAGAGACACTATAGGCGGACTTGACTCAGAGCCCGTCAGAATATACGCTTCACCGGATAATGAAAAAGAAATAGAAAATCCAGAAGATAAGAGGTTTATCTATGTATATAGCCCAAATCTAACAGATGAGGGGTTTGGACGTCTCACAGTAGGATTGGTGAATCTAGTAGCAATAACGATCTTTGAAGAATCCATTGGACCTGCGGCCATTGCAAAGCTCATCCGTCAATGCAGGAGTCATCTTTTATATATTAAAATTCATAGATACTATAGGGACAGCCATGGTCTAGTTCTCAAGGAAATCGCCAATTCAAAGAATCTTAGATTCTTCTTGTCTCCAGGAAGTTACTACACCCCGGACCAGGCAGCGCATATTGTTCGGAGCTGCCCCTCACTTGAATATATCCAATATAGCTACTATGATGATGTGAATAAGGAATCTCTTTGTAAGGCTGTATATGAACGCGGCATTCAAGAGGCCTGTCTAGTGTCAAGCTTGTCAGAAGACGAAATGAGTCTCCTATGCCGTGGCGTGAAAAAGGACGTCGAAAGCAAAACTGTGAACCGTCATCTTCGTGCGCTGTGGTTTGAAATCGAAAGACATTCTACACCAGAATCCATCCGATACATGAGAGACACGCTCAATGAATTAAGATATTTAAAGACCGTGGCTACTTATGATTACCGTGGGGGGTTTGGCGAGGAGCTCCAGGCTGCTTTTAGCACAATGAAACGTTTGGAGTATATATCATATTTTCGTGTACGCGACCTTAATCGAATTGGGCTTGAAAAGAAATACCAAACACACATGGCATGTAGTAAAGAGTACGGGATGATTGAAGCAGATCTTAGTGATCCTATCAACAGACTGAAAATTTTTTAGATCTACATATTTGGCATAGTAATGGCTTCACCAGAAGAAGAACCATGGGGGGAGATAGAAATATATTTAGAGTATGTGTGTAAGTAGGTATGTATGCTGTTCATAGAGTTCAACTTGAATAATTAAAAGACGTTTTTGATGCAAATAAATATAGTTTCAACGGCCCCTTTTTACAGAAAAAAGTTGCTGAAGGGCGTTGTTCCCCCATCATAATGCCCCAGCATCGAAACGTCGCGAACATCGTGATGGAATCATGTGAATGATCGTCGTAGTCTAGAAACCGCGGCTAATGCGGCAGAACGCCCGGCCATCCCCTGAACTCTATAAAATGCTAGCTCACCTCTTGATAAGAGGAAAATCAAACGAAAAAAGAGTCTGCAAATGTCTCTTTCGTCGAAAATTGCCATTGTTACAGGTGCCTCGCGAGGTGCGTTGCCTCCCCCATGTTGAGGCTCTCATAGACTCATATTCGTAGGTATCGGCAAGGCCATCGCCTCCCACTTGGCCTCCAAGGGCGCCCATGTCGTCATTAATTACACGAGCGCCTCCTCCCAGGAGCTCGCTGCGGCCGTGGAAGAGGAAATTTCTGAAAAATACAATGTCATTGCCCTGGCCGTCCAGGCCGATATTTCCACCAAAGAAGGCACGCAACACCTTGTCCAGACGGCCCATGACTACTTTGTCGGCCGTTCTCTCCCCTTCCAAGTAGACATCCTCATCAACAATGCCGGCATTGCCATGAACAACCGCCTGGAAAACATTACCGAGCGGGACTTTACCGAGACGTTCCGCGTCAATGTGTACGGACCCGTCCTCATGATGCAGGCCGTTCAGCCCTACCTGCCCCCTGCTCCATCCCGCTCCGGCCGCATCGTCAACGTCTCGTCGGTGTCATCCGTCGTCTGCCCCGTCGGACAGTCCATCTACTCGGCGAGCAAGGCGGCCGTTGAGGCGCTGACGCGTGTATGGGCCCGTGAAGTCGCCGAGCAAGCTACCGTCAATGCCATCAACCCAGGCCCCGTGGAGGGGCCTATGTACGCCGCCAACCCGCCCGAATTGCTGGCCGATCTCGAGGGCTGCATCCGGCGGACGCCTCTGATGCGTCCGAGGGAGGGCATCGACGCTCCCGACGTGGTGGAGGCGGCCCGACAGCCCCTCGCTGGCAATGGGCGCCTCGCATACACGTCCGAGATCAGCGGCATTGTGGTGATGCTCTGCTCGGACGAGGCGGCATGGTGCACGGGACAGGTGGTCAGCGCCAACGGCGGTATGATTATGCAGTAGATTATGCTCTATAAAAAATAAAATAGAAAATAGAATAAAATGTATAGCTTTTTTATGCCTCCACCTCGGTCTTTTCCCAGGGCCCCGTGGCACCGACAACACGGCCGCCGGCCGCCCGCTTCACGCGGCACCGCATGCCAATGCTGTCGTCAAAGATGAAGCGCCAAATGACACGTGTCCAGCTGGAGTGGGACGGCAGCGGCTGGTAGAACTCCGGGGCCATGTCACGCAGCCGCCGCAGACGCGTCCACGGGACGGCGGGGAAGTCGTGGTGCTCGTTGTGGTAGCCGACATTGTAGGTAAGCAGGTTGAGGGGGCCGTAGTAGCTGTAGGTTTCAGGGAGGGGGATCTCGTTGGCAGGATTGGCCGCCTCGGGAGAGACGTGCTCGTAGACGTAGTGCTCGGCAATAAAGTGGCCAGCCACGGGGTGGAGCGAGCCGGCAAAGAAGGACGAGAGCAGGAGGTAGACGAGGGGGCCGTAGCCAAAGAGAGACGCGAGGACGGCGTCGAAGACGACTTGGACGAGGACATTGAGGGCGTGGAGCCAGGTGAGGGGGATTTGCAGGACGAGCATGGGCCGCAGGGCATAAAAGAAGATTTGGAACGTGCAGAAAAAGGCCTTGCCGAGGATGGAATCGAGCACGGCGGCCTCGAGAGCCGTGGGCAGGTCCGTGTCGAGGCCGTTGACGCCGAGGGATTTGTGGTGCGTCAGGTGGTACGGCCGGAAGGAGGCGCTGTAGGGAATGCCAATGGGCAGGTTGGCGACCATGGCCAGCAGGCGATTGGCAAGAGGACGCCGGAAGGCCAAATTGTGGGAGATTTCGTGGATGGCCAGAAACAGATTCTGGTTGGCTGTGGCGCCAACGACGTAGGCCAGGCCCACAAAGGGCCACGACAGCACGGGCGTGTCCCGCAGACACACAGCCACGGCCACCTGCAGGCCAACAACGGCCGCCACGACGTACTTTGTCAACGGCTCGGGGCCACAGAGCTTTGTCACCTCGGGATGGGCCTTGATAATCTGCAGGCGCCGCGTCCGGTGCGGCTCTTCCGTGTACGTCCAGAAAAAATCCGCTGCGGCCTGTTCCTCTTGCACACCGGCCATTTTGACAACGCGGACACAGAAAACACAGCTTTGCCCGCTGCAGGAAACGCGCCGCCTCTGCAAGAAAAGCTGGCAACAGACGCTGACTAAGACACCCAGAACGGCAACTTACATCTCAAAAAGGAAGGTCTCCGTCTTATCTAAGCTACCACCCGCCGGCCCCGTACCCCGTGCCGTACTCCTCCGCCTGCACCGGCCCGCCCTCGTACACGCCGCCAGGGCACTTGGACGCAAAGTGGCCCGTCTCCTGGCAGCTCGAGCACTTGACGCGACTGTAGTCACGTGGCTTAGGGCACGCCTTGGACATGTGCCCGTACTCGTCGCAGTTGCGGCACTGCATCTTGGACATGTCCAGCGGCTGCTCGCAGTCGCGCGCCGTGTGGCCCTCCTCGCTGCAGTTGCGGCACACAATCTTGCGGGGCTCGGGGCAGTCACGTGACAGATGCCCCTCCGCGCCGCAGTTGTGGCAGGCGCCACCGTGGGCGCCGCCTCCCGCAGGGCAGTCGCGCGAAAAGTGGCCCGCTGTTGTCAGCATTGTCCTTCCAAGTACCGTGGGACGTACTCTCGCCGCACGTGCGGCAGTCAACGTTGGCGGCCGAGCGCTCCTCGGGACAGTCACGTGCAGAGTGGCCGCCCTTGCCGCAGTTGCGACAAGCGAAGCGGTCGACGCGCGGGGCCTTGCCTGCACTGTTAGCGTCTTTCTTTTCTGAGCAAAATGGCATACAGTCGCGCATGCGGTGGCCCTCGTCGCCGCAGTTGGAGCATACAATGGTGGGCCGGGTGCTCTCCGCACGCTCCTGCGGGCAGCTGCGGCTCGTGTGGCCCAGCTCTCGGCAGTTGAGACAGAGCGGAATGCCGCGGTCGACGGGCTCGCCGGCGTTCCGGAGACGCTGCAGGTTGTCGGCTGCGTCCTTGGGCCAGAAGTGGCGTTCCCGGGGCCGGCTGGGCTCGGGGCTGAAGCGGAACGTCACGGTAAAGACGCGGTCCAAATGGCCCTGGAGATCCATGTTGGTGTACGTCGGCGACATGTCGGGGCGCTCGACAGCGACGAGGAAGAGCCCGATGTTGCTGCTGCGCAGGGCCGTCTCCATCTCGACGTACGTGGCCTCGGGACAGGCCTTGCAGTACATTTTGAAGGCGCTTTTGACGTCTGTCATGTCGCGGCGGCCGACGGCGGCATTGAGGAGGTCCCACGCCACGTCGGGCAGCTCCTCGGCGATGCCGCTCTTGTCAATCTTGCGCGGGGCCGTGCAATCGACCGCGCGGTGGCCTGTCGTCAGCCGTCAGCAGCTAGTGCGCCACGCAAACACGCATACGCACCCTCCTCCTTGCAGTTGTGGCAGAGCCGCGCGGCAGGGTCCGGACAGTCGCGCGACAGGTGGCCTTCCTGGTGGCACGAGTGGCAGATCATCGGCCGTGTGCAGTCGGCCACAAAATGGCCCTCGCCACAGCGCGGACACGCCACGGCCTCGCTGCAGTCACGGGCCATGTGGCCGGGCTTCTTGCAGCGCGCACAGACGTCCGTGCAGTCGCGGGAGCGGTGGCCCTCCTTCTTGCAGACGTGGCAGGTGCCGGAGAACTGGCGCGGCTCTGGGCAGTCTGCCTTGCCGTGTCTGCTGGTTAGCAATAAAAGCAAAGGAAAAAACGTACCCCGTGTTCCCGCAGTTGAAGCAGGCCCTGTCGGGCCTGCCGGCAAAGCCAAAGGCGTCTGCGTGCTGGCTGTCGTCGTCCATTGCGTGGTCCCAGGTCATTGTGTCTTGCGTGGGGAGGAAGGAAGGGGGGGCCTCCTGCCCAAAGGTAACACGCAAACAGAGGGCCGTTTGCTCGCAGGCGCGGCAGGCCTGGATGCCCCCATTGGGAAGGCGGGATCGGTGGGCGAGCGTTTGCGGCGCGGCGCTGGCTTGTATGTACCAAGACGCGTACCGATGCTGGATAGTACATTGCAGGTACGCCATGTACCGCTGTCGTTTTTCACGCTGGGCAGAGCCGAGGCGGGCGCTCCGGAGACTTGAGACACAACATGGCCAACCAGAGCATCACCCGCGTGTCCAAGGTAGGCAGGCCCCCGGAGCGGCGTCCGCTGACAGACAGGAGGTCTACCGGCTGCGCACGAACCCGGATCTGTCGCTGGCCGTGGCCTTTGACGACGAAAACATGCAACACATCGACACGCTGATTGTTGGGCCGCACGACACGCCGTACCAGTTCTGTTTCTTCGAGGTGGGTGTCTCTTTGCGGAGGGAGGGGCGCTGACGGCCAGTTCCAAGCGCAGTTTGGCAACGAGTACCCCGGGAAGGCGCCGAATATCCGGGCCGTCACGACGAACTCGGGCCGGACGCGCTTCAATCCCAACATCTATGCGAATGGCAGGGTGTGTCTGTCGATCCTGGGCACGTGGCGGGCCGAGTCGGGCGAGCAGTGGTCCCCTGCACAGGGACTGGAGTCGGTCTTGCTGTCGATCCAGAGCCTCATGTCGAGCAATCCCTTTCTCAACGAGCCGGGCTTCGAGGACCCCAAGGACGCACGCTACCAGACGCAGATGCAGCACTATGTGCGCAAGATCCAGCACGAGGCCCTGCGCATCTCGGTCGTGCAGCGGCTCGAGAGCTATCTGCAGAAGCATCTGCCAATGGGCAGGATCGAGCCGCCGTCGCTGCGTCCGGCGTCCGACGGCCCGTTTGCCGACTTTTGTAAGCGCAGGTTCCTGTGGTACTACGAGACCTACAAGGAGATCGTGGCGGCTGGCAAGAGGGAGTCGCCCGACGGCGAGGTGTTCGCGCTGATGCCGTTTGAGGGCGATGGCAATGCGATGCGTGGACGGTTCAACTACTCCGAGCTGGCGGCGTCGCTGGACCGAATAAAAGAGGCGCTGCAAAAGGAGACGGATGCGTGGGTGCCCCTGGGCCTGGCCTCGGACAAGAATGGGTCCATGGTGGCGGCGCGGCTGAGGGTGCAGCTGACACAGACACGCAGCCACCTTGAAAAGGAAGGGCTCATGCACCTGCTCGAGCTCGACGCCGACAATCCGTTTGTGTGGCAGCTGACGTACTTTGGCAAGCCCCAGACGCACCTCGAGGACGGCATGTTCTCCATCCGCTTTGCCATCAGCCCCGACTTTCCCAAGGTGCAGCCGCGTGTCCGGGTGGAAACGCCCATTTTCCACCTGGCCGTGTCGCCAGACGGCACGCCCTGCTACACGCTGCCCTCGACCCAGGAGGACTCTCTGCAGGACCATGTGATGGCCGTGATTGACCTGCTCGAGGCGAGCAATCCAACGTACGACCCACGGACGATTGTGCATCCGGCGGCGCACCGCATGTACTGGGACCGCGACGGGGCCGACCGCAAGACATATTACCAGCTGCTGCGACGGTCTGCGCAGAACTCGCTGGAGGCACTATGATGCCTTTTTTACTCTTTACTTTTTTCTTTTTTCATATTTTCATATTTTCATATTTTCATATTTTTACATATATTTTACTTTTTTGAATGTATTTATTGGAAGCAGGCGGAAAAGTCGCAAATGCCGTAGGCGTGCCATTGAATGCACGGCATTTTGGGAATCAGGACACGCGTGGACGGCTCCCTAAGCATGTCGGCGACAGCCTGGGGGCTTTCGAGGGCCGTCGTCTTGAGGCTGTGCAGCTGCTGCAGCTCGGCGCGGGTCCGTGCCAGCTGCATTTGCAGGACAAGCAGCGTTGTCCGGAGGGCAGCCGTGTCGGTGGCGAGCTGATCAGGAGCTGGTGGAGCGACGGCGTTTTTTTGCGGGCTGGGAGGCATGGGCATGGGTGCGCAGCAGAGGGAAAAGGACTGCTGGGAGCCACGGATCTTGTTGGCCGAGGCCGCGAGAGCAATGAGGTCCATCATCTAGTCTTGTAGTCCTTTTAATGTTGGGTGTTTATAGCAATTATATCAAGAAGAGAAAAGAAGAGAAAAGAAAAAAAGAGAGAAAAGAGAAAAGAAAAGAGCTACGAAAGATGGGCGGCCGCCCAAAGGGGCAGAAGCGATAGCAGGGAGTAGCGATGCAGCGAGCTACTGCCCGAGGTGTTGTTCACATATACGTCCGAGCCGACGTTTTTTGTGGTAATGGTGTAGGTGTCGGCAAAGCCAATGTCCGTCGAGTTGTAGCAGTTGGTCTCGTTCAAAAGCGCGACACGCGGGTCCCCGTCTGCGACAAAGGTAATGTCGGCACAGTTGTACAGGGCGGCGCCGTGGAGGGCAAGCTCGACGACCTGGATGGTGGCGTTGTCGCCAGGCCGAAACGAGAAGCCAGACGGCAGGGGCACCTGTGGCAGGCAGACAGACCCCGGGTAGGGGTTCTTGGACGGCCCCAGGATGGTAAAGGGGGGCACCATGACGTTGGACATGTTGAGAGGGCCTCTGTCTGGGCCATCCGTACCGACGCCGAGGTTGACATAGACCTGGGCCGAGCTGTGGCCCTGGAACCAGCCGGGCTGGAAGGCCAAGCCGCCGCCCGAAACGGGCCAAAAGGACCGGTTACGGCTGAGGCCCATGCCGCCACAGGGGTACATCCATTGCATGCCATAGGGAAAGGTCTTGTTGTCAATAAGGTTGTTCCCACGCCATCCGGGGTAGGTGATGACGGTATGGGCGAGGGCGGACGTGGCCGCGAGGACAAGCAGGAGGAGACGCATTTGTTGCAGGTTTTTTGTTCTTTTGTTCTTTTGTTCTTTTGTTCTTTCTTTCTTTCTTTCTCTCTTCTCTTTTTTTCTTAAAAAAGGCTACAGGTCTGGTCACACCAGCGGCTGGGGATGGTGCCAAGTGTGACGACGAGCTGCAGGCAGTGCAGGGCCCCACCGCGTCACAGCGTCACAGCGTCACAGCATCCTGCAGGGCTACCCGCTGGCGGATGAGGGAGCTGCTGAGCTTGTCGTCAAAGCTGTCGTCGCTCCCGCCGAGCACGTCCACCTCGTAGACACGCAGCTCCGGCCAGCCCTTGAGGGCACGCTGGGCGTTGACGGCAGCACCGCCGTCCCTCGTTTCGGCCGAGACGACGAGGCAGGACATGTCCCGACGGGCTGTTGTGGGCCCAAAGGCGTCCTCTATGCGGGTGGCCTCGACGGTAAGGCCCGATGCCCACGAGGCCAGCACGAGGCCGTCTCTGCGCACTGTCGAGGTCCGTGGCGTCCCGAGAATGGCTTCGACAAAGGCTACGACGGCCTCGGCACGCTGCGCCCACGGCTGCATGTGCTCGGCATACTTTTTGTGCACCAGCAGCGCATCGCCCGTGACGCCCACGACGAGCCGGGCACCCGGCGCCAGCAGGAGAACGGCCGCGGCGAGGAGCAGCTTGTGGCCAAGGTGGAAATGGTCAAACGTGCCGCCAAGACAGACGACCGCGTGCGTCTCTGCGGCCGTGTGGTCCTTGAGAAAGACCCGGGCGTCCACGGCGGCGGCGGCAGCAAGGCCCTGCTGTGCAGCGAGCACGGCCGCATAGACGCGGCTTAAGAGCGTCTGGGCCTCGGCCCAGGGCAAACGAGGCGCGTCGAGGCAGATATCGACGACAGGCGGGGTCCGTGCGGCAGCGGCGTCGAGCGCGCTGCGGATGGGGGCCGCATAGGCAGCGGCGTCGGCAGCCGGGGCCAGCAGCAGACGGGTCGGGGGCATGGCGGGCCTTTTCTTTTTTTTTTTTTGTTGCAGCTGTGCCCAAGAGGAGTGCCAGACATAAGAGCGGCAGTATGGCCTCGGCGAGGGGAATGACGTAGTAGTGCGCAGGCGGTGTGCAGGCGGTGTGCCCGCGCCAGCAGCAGGCGCGCAGCAGGGCGGGGCCCAATAGGGGCGCAGTACCGGGCCTCGTACCCAGGGCAGAGGGCCCAGGCGACGGCACCGTAAAGGAGGCAAAAGACAATGGCGACCAACCGCAACTATGATCTTCTGGTAAGGGCCTGCGGGAGGACGAGGCCACGGACTGACGGGCGCAGATCAAGCTCCTCCTGATTGGCGACTCGGGCGTCGGCAAGTCCTGCTGTCTGCTGCGCTTCAGCGAAGACTCCTTCACGCCGTCCTTCATCACGACGATTGGCATTGATTTCAAGATCCGCACGATCGAGCTGGACGGCAAGCGCGTCAAGCTGCAGATCTGGGACACTGCCGGCCAGGAGCGCTTCCGCACCATCACCACGGCCTACTACCGCGGCGCCATGGGCATCCTGCTCGTCTACGACGTCACCGACCGCCGCTCGTTCGACAACATCCGCACGTGGTTTGCCAACGTCGAGCAGCACGCCACCGAGGGCGTCAACAAGATCCTCATCGGCAACAAGTGCGACTCCGAGGACAAGCGTGCCGTCTCCGAGGAGCAGG
The DNA here is from genome assembly GCA_020002325.1 of Chrysosphaeria jannelii. Classification (NCBI taxonomy): domain Eukaryota; kingdom Fungi; phylum Ascomycota; class Sordariomycetes; order Ophiostomatales; family Ophiostomataceae; genus Chrysosphaeria; species Chrysosphaeria jannelii. The sequence goes on along the minus strand of JAGKRY010000017.1, from coordinate 74,642 downwards.
GCAAGGCCCTCGCCGCCGAGCTCGGCATCCCCTTCCTCGAAGTCTCCGCCAAGAGCAACATCAACATCGAGCAGGCCTTCTTCAGCCTCGCCGCCGACATCAAGAAGCGCACCGTCGACTCTGCCAAGTCGGACGCCGCCGCCGCCACCGTCAGCATCGGCAAAGGCGACGACGCCTCCGGCAGCAAGTGTTGTTAGTGGTCTCTCGTTTTCCTTTGTTCTTTTGCTCTTTTGCTCTCTCTCTTTTTCTTTTTCTTTTTCTTATTTCCTCGCTTCTTTCGTCTCCTCCATAGCTCTCTATCCATACAAATCACCATAAAATGCTCGCTTCCACCACCACCCTCTCCCCCCGCCGCGTCACCCGCTCCTGCGCGTGCCACGCCCGCACAAACCGGCTCGCCTCCACCCCGTTCGCAAGCGTCACCACAAACCGGCTGTGCCGGCCCTCCTCCGCCATCCCGGCCGTCCGCTGCTGCAGCCTCGGCACCCGCGACGCCCACAGCGCTGTCGGCAGCTGCGCCAGCCGTCGCTGGCCCCGCCGTGCCAGCTCTGCGGCCACCATCTGCCACAGCCGCTGCTGCTCCATTACCAGCCACGCCACCGGCACCACCCCGTCCAGCTCGTCCGACACCCGCCACGCCAGGTTGCGCCGCCGCCCATCCCGTCCCAGCAGCACCCGCACGTCCTGCACCGTCGCCAGCTGCTCGTCCTGCGTCCGCGTCGCGCTGCGCAGAACCAACAGCACCTTTGTCGCCGGACTCGACGCCGCCGCATTGTCCAGCGCCTCGTCGTCCAGCCGCCCATCCAGCGTCTCCATGCGAATATCTATATACGACGTCGGCGTCGCCACCGAAAAGAGCCGCAGCGCCTCCAGCTCGGCCCCCGACGCCAGCGCCAGCGCACAGCGATCCACACCCATCGACACCGTCCCCGCTAGCGCATCGTAGCCGAAATCACTCGTCGAGCGCTGCGACGCCTGCTGCTCCAACCGCTTCCGGTGCCACTGCCGGAACGCGGCCCGCTTCCCGTCCTGCGGCGGCTTCACCGCCCGTCGCGCCAGCACCTGCAGCTCCCGCGCCTCGTGCGCATACGCCCACGCCGCGTCGGCTTCGCCAAAATACAAAAAGTAGCGTCCGCGTGCCGCCAGCGTCTGTGGGTCGCGGTCCTGCATGACCTTGTACAAACCGCCCCGTGCCGACCACCCGTCAATCTCCCCGTCATTCAGCGACGGCACAATCCGGAAAAAGTCGCTCGGCAAAAGATTCGGCAACGCCCCCGAAAGCACCAATATCGTCGGTGTTGTCGCCTGTCTCTCCACTGCCTCCTTCTTTTTGTCATCCCCCTCGCTCGGCAGCCACTGCCGCACCTCCTCGGGGATGATTTGGGGGCTCACCACCTCTCTGGCCAGCGCCGTCGGCTCCGGCTGCCCTGGGAAAAGCTCTTCGTAGATGCTCTTTTCACCACTCTTTTCTGGCCTTGTCCCGTCGCGTTTCGAGGCCATTCCACGCCTCCTACCGGCCCATACGGGGCCCCATACCAAAGAAAGACCCCCTTGCAGCCGCGGCCGGGGCATCGCCAGTCGTCTCATCTCGGCGCATTCCGCTTCTCTTTCTTTTCTTTAGACGTCGTCACGTGGTCCCTAGTTGGACTCGGCCAGTGGGGCAAGGCTGTGAGCGTACCGCGATACCTCGCAAGGCTGCGCACAAAAAAAGAAAAGAAAAATCAACGGCCACTCAAGACCAAGGCTTTCTGCTGCCATGCCGCCAATCCAAGTGACTGCGACCCGCTTCCCGGCGCAGCCCACGGCCAAGCGCCAGGCCCGCGTGCTCGTGAGCAAGGACAACCTCTTGCTCCTCACCAACGCTCTCGACGACTGTCCGTGTCTCATTGAGACCGACACTGGCTGCCATGAAGCCCTCTTGACGGCCAGCCCACAGTCTATGAGGAAGACGCTGGCTAGGATTTCAGACGCCTTCATGGAAGTGCTTGGCATCAAGGAAAACGGAAGCTGTGTCATCACCGCCAAAAAGGAGCCTCTGAAAAGAGCGAAACACATTGTCCTGCGTGCTCAGGACACCCTCGACGCCCCCACATGGTCCGTTCCCCTGCAGGACCAACTTGACGTGGCCGACATTGTCTTTGGCGGCATGCGCATCCCAGACGTCTTCCACCGACGCCAGAAACGCACATTCGTCGTCCAAAGCATTGATGGGCAGACCAACACCCTCGCCCGGTTTATCCTCGATGAAACTGTCGTCACCATACTCAATCCCTCAGACACACAGACTCCAACCATGCATCAGAGTCTTCCTATACGCGGACCACTGGGACCAGGCCCAGACACGCCCAAAAACGAGCCACAGGCCCTCGTTTTGACACCCCTAGACGGCATGAAACAGCCCATAGACCGTCTTCATCTGTTCCTACGCCTGTTTCACCCAGGCTCACGCAACCGTGGCAAGGGCTACTCCTGTGCGGCCGTCATCCAGGGCGATGTCGGCACAGGCAAGACGTTCCTCCTCGACCACATTGCTGCCTCTGGTTGGGGCCGTGTCTTCGCCATCCGACCACAAGATAAGCTGGCTGTCATCCAGGAAACGTTGCAAAAGGCCGTCGAGGAACGTCCCAGCCTGGTTATGATTGACAACATACACAAACTCCTCGTGGAAGAACGAAACAACCGCGCCGCCGTCACGCAATGCCTCGTCGACTTTCTCGACGCCCAACGTGACATGGCCGGCCGTGACGAGCCACAGCTTATCTGTCTTGTGTCCTGTCTAGACTACCTCAAGGACCTACCTGCCGATCTCCGGGAACCTGGCCGTCTCGACTTTGTCGTGGAGCTTCCCTTTCCCGACCCGGCTGCACGGCGAACCATCTTGGCATCTTTTGACTTGGCTTGGCCTCAGGACGCCCGGCTCGATATGATTCGCACCATCTCGCACCAGACACACGCTTTCAACGGCCACGACCTGCGCAGGCTCTGTGACACTGCATCACGCATCTTCGACCTCCGTGCTAGCGACAATGACAAGGATGCATATCTGTCCCTCGAAGACTTTAAAGCAGCAAGAACCGAGGTGGCGCCATCCCGAATGGATGGCATTGATATCAAGCCACGGCCCGTGTACTGGCACGACATTCACGGCCAGGACGAGCTTGTTTCAGCTCTTCGCGACCATGTGCGCATGATGAACCACCCCGAAGACTACATTGATGTCATCAAGCCCTTTCCACGTGGTTTCTTGTTCTATGGACCCCCCGGATGCTCCAAAACCATGGCGGCACAGGCCCTGGCCACCGAGTCGGAGCTCAACTACTTTAGTGTCAAGGGCGGCGAGCTGCTGAACCAGTACGTGGGCGAAACAGAGCGGTCCATCCGCGAGCTCTTTGTCAAAGCACGCCGGGCCTCTCCCGCGGTTATTTTCCTCGACGAGGTCGATGCCCTGGGTGGCCGGAGGTCAGACTTCGGTGATAAGAGCGCATCGTCGTCTCGTGGCCCCCAGATGGTGCCAGCATTGCTCTCGGAGCTTGATGGGTTTGCTCCGCTGGATAAAATTCTCGTGGTGGCCGCGACCAACCGTCCCGAGGCACTGGACCCAGCACTGCTGCGGCCTGGCCGGTTTGACAGGCATTTCTACGTGCCGCCGCCAAGCCATGCAGCGCGACAGGCCATTTTTGCTAGCTGGGCCAAGGGGATGCGGGTGGCAGCGGGCCTGGACTTTGCAAGGCTGGCGACAGAGACGGATGGGCTTTCTGGTGCTGACATTCTGGGGATTTGCCAGCGAACGGGCCAGCGGGTGAGCCAGGCGATTCTGCATGGAGAGGCGGACGGGAGGGTGATTTCACTGGATGATTTCCTGGCCGAGGTGGAGAGGACACCCAAGAGCATCTCGCCACAGCTGCTGCAGCACTACGAGGCGTGGTCACGGTCATGGAAGTAGATTGATATAGAGTAAGAGAACAAGTAAGCTACGAGGGCGTGCGTCGACGGTAGACACCAAACATCCAGCTGGCACGCAAGACAGCAAGGCCAACGGCCATGCGGATGCTGTCTGTAACGAGATGCATCTTGCTGCCGTCGACCTCGTGCCACTGCACAGGCACCTCGGCGACACGGATGCCGACGCTGGAGCCAATGACGGCGCCATCCCGGGTGACGACGGGTGTAGCAGGGGCCGATTCCGCGAGGAGAAGAAGCTCAATGTCAAAGATCCAGCCTTCGGTGTGCATAAAGGGAACAATATGGGGCAGGGCGGCCCTGCTGAGCAGCTTGAAGCCGCACTGCGTGTCGCGGATGCGGGACGTGGCAGGCGGCGTGAGGATCATGAGCACAAAATGGAACGACTTCATGAGAAAGTTCCGCAGCGCCGAGCGTTGGACAACGGCAGCCGAGCCGACGAGATGGGCCCGGCTGCCAATAGCCATGCCGCGGCCCGAGGTGTCCTGCATGAGCAGACAGCCCTCAATAAGCGCGTCCAGATCACCGAAACGAGACGCCCCATCAGCATCGGCAAAGACCGCGTACCGTCCACGGACGTGGCGCAGGCCGTGGGTGACGGCCCCGCCCTTGCCGCGGTTCTTTCTGAGCGTCACGACGCGGACAACGTCGTGCAGGGCCAGTTGAGCGGCAAACTCCAGCACAACCGCGTCGGTGGCGTCGTTACTGGCGTCGTCGACGACGAGAATCTCGTAGTCGCCCGCAAACTTGGCCTCGCAGTAGACGACCATCTCCTCCAGGGCCGGCAGGATGCGTGCGGCCTCGTTGAACGCAGGCACCACCACAGACAACGCCACCTCTGCCGCAGCAATGCGGACGTCGTCCGCCGGCTGCAGACGGCTAGTTGCCAGCCACTCGTCGTACCAGCACGGCAGCTGCCGCGTGATGACGCCCGTGGGCGACGTCGTCCGGTACGTCTTCTCCGAGACATGCGGCCGGCGCGGCTTAGGCGCCAGACGGCACAGAACGGCATAGGCGGTGGACAGGAGCACAGCAGCCAGTGCCAGCAGCGCCACAAGCGGGGCGTCCATGGCTGCGTCCATTGCGGCAGCAGACAGACGCATCGCAGCTGCCATCTTGGGAAACAGCTGTTGGCTGGGCAATCAGACCAAGCCGGAGCGGGCACTGGACACATGGCATGTACCAGGTACGTTGGGGTGTACGGTCTATGAAAAATTATGCAAGATTTATTCAGACTAAATAGCGAGGCGCTCAATCTTGTTCTTGAGCGCCAGGATCGAGCCCGCCAGCTCGCTGCCCTCGTTGGACGTGATGGCGCACGCAATGACGTTGCGACTCATGCCGCAGGCACGGCCCAGGTTGCTCTTGCTCGGCACGTAGACGTAGGCCGTGTTCTTGTCCTCGCAAAGCAGGGGGATGTGCAGCACAATCGCCAACGGGTTCGTGTCGGCTGCCAGGATGGCAATCTCGCACGTGTTGCGGTTCAGCACCTTGGTCACCTCGTTTGCACCCTTTTTGAGCTGCCGAACGTGTGCCGCCGACTGGATGAGATCGAGAATCTCCGTCGTCAACGCGTCGTCGGCCAAGGGCCAGGCTGTTATTAGTCTTCCTCGCTCTCTTTTGCTTCGCCACGTACCTGCTGATTCTTTCGACATGGTAATGGCTCGCCTGCAAAGGTTCACTGCCGGTGGACAATGTTAATTTGCTGCTTGAAAAGCGTGAAACAAAGGAAAAGATGTCTGCGATCTTTTTCTCTTTTTTTTTTTTTTACCCGGCAGAATAAAGGCCGCCAAGGGCGGTGTCCTGTTGGCCATCCTGCATCCTTCCATGATTTGCACTACATACGGTCGTACCCCCCTAATGTACCGCCTACCGTAGAAGACTACAGCTGCCCCTTCTCCGTGAGGTGCTTCGTGTAGGCGGCTAGCCTCTCCTCTACGTAAATGCCGTTCCACGTCTCCCTCCCCGTCTCGTCGTATCCGAGAACGGGCAGCCCCATCTGTTGGATGGCTAGACTGGCGGCCAGGTTTCCCCATGCCGATGCCTCTGTGATAGACTTTCCGCGCCCAAGGGCAACACCGCATGCCCCGAGGAACGTATTGCCTGCGCCCGTGGGGTCCACAACACGTTCCCTTGGGTCCTTTGGCTCTGCCGGGAACGCAGTCACGGCGTCCATCCACGCACTGTACATCTTTCCCTGAAAATCTTTCTTGTCGTGGCTCCAGTCCAACCCGTCGCCATTCTTGGCAATGTAACAGCCCCGGCCAGCGGCACGGACAATAAGACAATACGATGCTATGGGAAGAGACGCTAGAATTTTCTTGGCGTTCCTTTCAATGCCATCCACGTCGATCTCGTCGGTGCCAGGCGCCTGTCCACCATGGGGGTCGCCGAGATAGGCTGCCAGTTCGGCATGGTTGGGACTGCAAATGTCGACGAGGGGAAGGGTTTCCAAAAGGTCAGAGTAATTTTCAGCTATACACAGGTCCGGGAGAGGCTCAAAGATCAAAAAGGGGTCTTCGTGGCAGCCAAGAGCAGCTCTTTTTTCCTTGAGCTGCGTGATAATGTTCCTGCACCGTTGGGGGGAACAGACCATGTGAAAGGCACGCGACCGGAGCATCTCGTCTGTCAAATCTTGCGGCGTGAGGGCCTTTTTGGGGGTCAGGTACTTGAACGACCGGAATTCGTTCTCGCCATAGCCATTCCAACTGCGTGTCGTCAGGCGTGTTTCATCCGTCCGTGAAAGAAGCGAGATGTTCCAGCGGTCAAAAAGACTGTGCATATGCTGCGGAAAGTCCCGTCCCTTGTCGAGAACCCACCCGACAGCTTTGGAGAGGCCATTTGGCGAGAAGATCCTGGCGCCGACCGTGGCATAGGTGCCGGCGCCGCCAATAATACCCGTGACAGACGGCTCAGGAGGGAGGAATTCAATGTCGTCTCTTTATTAATATATGCGTACATGACTAGCAGGCAACGTGCCTAGGATGAACATGCCAAAGGAGACGAGATCGAGAGACGTATCCTCCTTCTCCCGAGGTCCCAGCTTTCTCGCTTGCAAGGCCATTGTGATGAAGTTCTGCAATGTCCATGGATGGCATGAACACCCACCCCACTACCCCCACTCCAAACTGTACATCTGATAAATCATAAGACGAGGCAGGAAGCAACCTTTGAAGGCATGAACTATACTGGCTACATTGATTACTGAAAAGGCATATTTACTCGTTTCACGAGCTATTTTTTCATCTGAAAGATGTGCAGCATAGGGCCTCTCTGCCTCGAAACAGCCTCTCTAGGGAGTATGAAGAGTCATGGAATGACCTATTTACGCTGGCTGTAACGCCCGAAAAGCTACCTGTAACGCCCGGGAAGTGCTTCTCTATGTAAATAGGTGCGTCATGTGACGCACATTGCTCGATTGATGTACCCCTCGACGTATCCTCTCCAAGGGCCTCAAGAAATGACCACCCATCTTGGGTCAGCGCCATGGCGGCTTGGGCGTGGGCAGAGGCCGTTGTGGTTGCGTGCCGAGGTACGCCAGTAGAAAAAGAATAAAATAGTAACTCATAGAGGCGAAACATCCATCGGAAGCGGCTCTCGAAGACGTTTATTCCTGCGCCGCAAGGGTCTCTGAAAGACGCAAAACAGAATGAGGGTGCGTCATTTTGCGTGTAGAAGACAGCGTGCTCACCGCAGAATCCCACGAGAAGCTCGTCAGGGCCGGGTTCTTCCGCCAGGCACATGCGGGCATGTTCCAGATGCTGCCGCTGGGTCTGCGTGTGCAGGAAAAGATTGCGGCCGTTGTCGACCGCCATATGAAGGCCATTGGCGGCGCACGGGTGTCGCTGTCGAGCATCACGTCCGAGGGCCTGTGGAGGAAGAGCGGCCGGCTGGACAAGATCAGGGGCGAGCTGTTTGCCGTCAAGGACCGGCGCGGCTCGCCCTATCTCCTGTCGCCAACACACGAGGAGGAAATCACGCAGCTCGTGGCCAGCAGCGTCAACTCCTACCGCGGGCTCCCCCTGCGGCTCTACCAAATCACACGGAAGTACCGCGACGAGATGCGGCCACGGCACGGCATTCTGCGTGCTCGCGAGTTCATCATGAAGGACCTCTACACCTTTGACCTCACCCAAGACGCCGCCATGGAGACGTACCAGCAGGTCCGCAGGGCCTACGACGCCATCTTTGCCGAGCTCAAAGTGCCTGTCGTCGTGGCAAGGGCCAGCTCCGGCGACATGGGCGGCGATGTTAGCCACGAATACCATCTGCCCACGTCCCTCGGCGAGGACTACGTCGTCCATTGCACGGCCTGTGCTGCTGCCTCCAACACGGAGCTCTACCGTGCGTCCTCTCCGTCCGAGAGATACGCCTCGCCCGTCCCTGCCGTCTGGACGGGCATCACTCGTGACCGGTCCACCCTCGTCCACGTCCACTTTGCAGAGTCCTCTCTCGACACGCGGACAAGCCAGATGCGTTCCCTGCAGCACGACGACATCAGCGTCCATGCCGTCAGAGACGTGGTCCCCCAGCTCGACACTTCCGTCGAGGACGCCCTTGCCGAGTGGACGTCGCTTCTCGCCGCAGAGCCGGCCACAAAAGTCAACGTCGTCCATCTCGTCGATGGCGGTTGTGGCCCTCTGGACGCCGTCCACGGCCCCCTCCCTCCAGGCTGCATCCTTGGCGAACGCACCATCGCAGAGGATGCTGATAATAAACCCCTGCACCTCATCAAGCCGCGCTCTGGCGACGACTGCGCACATTGCGGCGGCCATGGCACCCTCGTCGTCGACCGTGCGATTGAATTGGGCCACACCTTTTACCTCGGCACCCGCTACACCTCCCCCGAGTGCCTAAACGTCACCGTCTCCGGCGAGAATGGCGAGCCCGTGACGCCCCTCATGGGCTGCTACGGCATCGGCATCTCCCGCATCCTCGGCGCCGTCGCAGACCAGCGTGCCGACCAGCGTGGCCTTAACTGGCCTCGCGCCATTGCCCCCCACGAGGTCGCCGTCGTATTTGACAGCCAAAGCGCTTACGACCTGGCACCAGCAGCCGCTGCCGTCTACGACGCGCTCACAGGCGCCGATGCCCCCGATGTCGTCCTGGATGACCGCCCACAGCACCGTCTTCCCTACAAGATGATGGACGCCGACCTCGTGGGCTACCCCGTCATCGTCGTCGTGGGCCGTGCGTGGCAAAAAAGCGTCCCCAAGGGCGACATCTCCCCGGACGGGCTCTGCGAAGTTCAGTGCCGGCAGTTGCGCATCAAGAACAACGTTCCCCTCGCCCAATTGCCATTGTTCGTCTCCCAGATTTTACAAAAGTTATAACAAATAAAAGAAGCTTTTTCCCCTTGTATTTACTGTACTTGATAAGGACATTCATGACTACTCCAGCTTGATACGCACATAGTCCGAATCGTCACTATCTGATCCATCGTCCCCGTGTTCTTGGGCCGTGCTCTTGGCAACGATGGCTGTTGGACGCGCCGTGGCCGTCCTCATAGCAGGGACATCCCATGCACTCTTTGGGACGGCCTGCTGAGGGGACGTCATGTTGTCCAAAGACTTCATCAGTCGATCCAACGCATCCGTCGGCGCCGGCGGCACATGCACCAATCCGGAATAAAGATGCATCCTCGGCCCTTCTTTCGCCACCCGATCCAGCTCCGCCCTCGGATCATACACCCCTCGAGGCGGCTCTCTCGACTCTCTACTACTACCTACCGAGCTGCCGTTCCCTAGGTGCAGAGACATCTGCCCTGCCACTGCCACTGCCGGCTTCTCTGCAGTACCCACAGCCGCCTTGCCGCCAGCCGACTCCGAATAGCCCTTCCGCAAAGGCGCTAGCTTTACTTTCGGCACTACCGGAGTCTCTGGTGCACTAATAGGCGTTGGTGGGACGATCATAGAAGCCAGAGTGCCTGTCGGCTCCGCCGTCTTCTGAGCCGACCTATGCTTGTTCGCAGACGCCGTGCCTGCACCCTTCGAAACCTCTGTAGCCTTCAACGACGACAACGCTTCTAAAAGAAGATCAAAATATCTGCTATTACTTTTCGCCGCAGCCATGAGGATGGCATGGCTCGGCAATATAATAACATTTTGCACCCATCTGCCTGCATCTGGGTGTTTTGCGTGTGCTTTTACAAAATGCAAAAGCAGCTGCCGACTATTGTACGTCGCTAACCTACTATGCCCCTCTTCCACATTAGGGTCGAGGTCCCCCAAGCACGATTTGCATGGGAGCCCTTGAAACATTCGCTCTGCCATGGCTCCCATGGCAGCAAAAAGCATCTGGTGGCTCGGGGCCTGCTTGAAATGCGTCTGGAAACTTTCAACAACATGGAACAGTACCGTATATAAACGCGCCTCGTGCAGTGCCGAGACCATGTCCGTTGTTTGCTCCATCAGGTCCGTCCATTTTTGGCTTAGGAATTTGAGCATCACGTCCGAGCTAGGTGCCGCTGTGCTTTCCGGAGAAGGTGTATATGGCACGGATGTGCCCTGGTGGGCTGTCGGAGCCTTTGTCAACTGGGGACGAGCCGGCCCACTGGAATCTGCCCGGATCAAATCGTGTGCCTTGTGCGGAGATGCTGCACCCATGGGCACGGGCACTGCCCCATCAGAGTAGGCGTTCTCTTTTGGGGAGCTGCTCCATATATGGCTTCTGCCTAAATAAAGAGACTTGTGCGCATGCTCCTCCTCCGAAGCAGCAAACAACTTCTTTATCCATTCTTTATTTGGTGCCTTCATAGAGGCCCCGGAATGGTCCACCATATCAAACAAGTTCACCATTTTTTTACAATGAGAACAGAAAAATACCAGTGGCCCGAATCTCGCTACAAATGGCATAATCTTTTTCTCATACAGGAGGCGAATAGCCCCAATTGTTGGCTTCTTTTTCGTAGACTCGAGCGTCTTCGCCCCTATATTCAGCGACGCATAGTAAAGCCGCCGTATGCGTGCAAACACAAATGTTAAGAAGTAACGGACATTTTCTTTCGTGATAACAATACCATCTAAGCCAATATCAACCAATACCGTATCAGCAATGTCGTACAAGCTTTTTAAAACAGCTGCTTTATCCGGGGGAGGCGTCATGGTAAATGGATATTTCTGGTACAAGGAAGTTGCCTCCTCCTTTGTTCGTAAATTCATCCGTGGCCTCCGCATAACAGTTATAGTAATGCTATTCAAATCTAAGGTTGATACTGCTGTTTGTAATGGTGGGACGGTTGGCTTCGCAAGGGTGCTGCTTCGGGTAGATGGCGCCTGGACAGGCAAGGCATGGCTGCCACTTCCCATTGGAGCCACAATGGCGGTTCCCAAGCTGGGAGAGGGCATGAATATTGGGTCAAGCGGCCAGTCAGCTTCCCAATTAATAGGTTTCTTTGCGATGCGGTTCGTATGGCTTGCTAAATAATGGCCCAGCGTGTTGACCAGTGTACCGGGCTTTGAGTTTTGGCCGCATGTGCTACAGACAAAAAGATGGTCAGAGCGGTTCCGAAGGAGAAGTTGAAACGAATTTGTAAAGAGCATGCGAAGATGCTGAATGGTCAGACGATGTTTTAGAGGCTTTTCTCTGCCTCTATTTTGCTCCTCAACAATCCGATAGAAAGCAATGTGGATATCTACAATGGCCTGGATCACAAACTTTGCCAGCTTCATATCGTCCATGAGATTCATCTTTGGGCTTTGGTACTCCATCAACCGCACAGCAATCGTTGAAAGAACAGTCGGGATCTGAGCAGACGTGAACTGTGGCTTTAGATTGGGCGGGAAGGTGTGGAAGCTAATCATGGATAAAATATTTGACGATCTATTCACCACCGCAGCCGAAGCTTTCTGCTTCGGCATGGTAGAGGCAGCACTGGGGGACGGTTTAGCGGCTGGAGGTGGATTGACAGCTGGTGCTGGTGTTGGTGCTGGCTCTGGCTGAGCCTTCTTTTCAGCGACGATAGGGCCCGTTTCTGGTGCCTTCTGGCTCTGCTGGGAAGCTGCTCGTGCGGCAGCCTTTGCAGCCAGCTTGGCACTGGCAGCCGCAAGCCTGGCTTTTATGCTAGAGCTGTCTACAATGGAAGAAAGAGACCGCTGCATTTTTGGCAGGCCGTCCCCCTCTTCGAATTCTATCCATTTTTGAATAGACGTGCGTTTCGACGCACCCTTTTCGGCAATCATCTTTTGCCATTCGACTACTCGGTCATGGCCAAACGACCGGATTGCCTCGAATTCGGCAAAGAGACGCTGGATGGCAGGCCGCCAGAACACCTTGTCGATGTCTCCCCTGAGGGGCGTAGAGGATCCCTTTGTGCCAAGCCGAATAATCTCGGCCTCGGGCTGTTTTGACAGGAGAATGCACTGCAGGCCTGGGAAAATGATGGACGAGCCAGGAGAGAGCATGAATTCGATTTCCTATTCGTCAGTACTGCTCATCCAAGACACCGAATTGGACGCACATTCATCGAATTGTTGGTCAAGCAGCTCATGCAGCAGTAGATGCCAAACTCCCACACGACGTGGAGCTTTTCTTTTGCCGAGAACGACGCGTTCTTTGCGTTCATCACGGCCTTCTTGCGGCAGACCTGGCACCTCACACCGCACACAAGACGCCACATGCCGAGCTCGTCCACCCCGGCAATGGGAGACGGCGCCATGGGCCAGAAGAGGCTCCGGGAACGCTCCCAGAGGTCATTTGAGTTCTTGACGACGTCCTGCTGCGTGCAATGCAAGACATTTGGGCCTACCGACTTGTCTGCCAGCAGAGAAGTCGGATCCAGAATGGCGTGGAAGAACTTGTTCACCTGGGCCATGCGTCCAAGCGTCTTTGGCGGCAAATAGCCAAGCGTCCGCAGCCACAATTTGATTGTCAAACGGGCCCGACGCGGTGCATCTGTGTCGGAACGCGCCCGTTTGGGTGCTGCTGCGTGTGGTGGCAGTACCTGGCCATTGTCGAGCTTACGCTTGAGCCCAGGATGAACAGTTGCCATTGTCGAGCCTGGGGACAGAGGGTCGCTAGCAGATACAAAGATACGAGCTCTAACAAGGCCTGTGTCACGTCTGCTATGGGCTTTCCTAGTACATACTCGGTACTCGAGGTCGAAGGGAAGCAGCTCAGTTCAGGAAGGTGCGATTGTTGGTGGCGCGATTGTGGCAGGGCCTTGTCGGATTTTGTTTGTCTGAAGAGCCTAGCCCCTTTCTTAGAGGTTGTGGATGGATTCTTTGCATAAAATCATTATTCGACTTTAACGCGTAAAGAGGTACCAGAGATGTATCCACTGGCTTGCGCCATTGTCTTTAGTCCTTGAGCATCATTTGGACTGGAGGTGCTGCTTGTCTCTACCTAATGGACGGCTCTTGCACTCTTTTATTTACGATGAACACTCATGTGTAATATGTACAAGACCTCGGAATGCAGACAGCGCAGGAGAGGTGATCACACACTGACGTCACCGGCTGCACGTGATGATGATGATGCAAGGCGCGCTTACATACAAGGCTCGTTGGGCATAGACGCCTTCATTCCTCAGCCAGCAATAACACGTCCTCAATATACATATCGATCATAGCTATCCCTTGCGTGTATTAACTAACAGAGAAACCAGCTCTGAAAAAACAAACCACCTTCTTAAATGCGGCGTCATTACGCCGTTGTTCTCGGCGCAATAGCTGCCGCAACGGCTGGCTTCACGCCGATTCACGAGCCCGGCCGCTGCGCCCTCCGCGGACACTGCGGACGGACGAGCTTCTTTGGGCCCGAGCTCCCATGCGTCGACAACGGCCTGGCAACAGCGCCTGATGAAGATTTGCGGACATTATTGGTGGATGTATGTGGCGAGAAATGGTCGACAGGCGATGTGTGCTGCCAAAAAGAGCAGGTGGTGGCCCTCCGAGACAACCTAGCCACGGTCAACCAGCTCATAGCATCGTGTCCTGCGTGCCAGCTCAACTTTGCCCAGCTCTTTTGCACATTTACCTGCTCGCCTGACCAATCTGTCTTTGTAAACGTCACGGCAGCCGAGACGAAAAACGAGAAACAACTCGTCGCCGAGCTTGACCAGCTCGTCAGCGAGCAGCATGGAAATGGCTTCTACAACAGCTGCAAAGACGTCAAGTTTGGGCCTACCAACAGCCGTGCCATGTCTCTGATAGGTGGAGGCGCCTCTACATACGAAGACTTCCTCTCCTTTCTTGGGACAAAGCGCTTCGGAGGCTCGCCGTTCCAAATGAACTTTCCACGGTCGTACGAAGACAGCAAAATGCACCCCCTTCCTGCACATCCACACCCGTGCAACTCTACAGACCCAAACATCCGATGCGCCTGCGTTGATTGTGAAGAGGTCTGCCCTGCGCTTCAGCCACTGAACAAAGAGGGCTCCTGCAAGGTTGGTAAACTCGCCTGTCTTTCCTTTGTATCCATTCTGGTCTACGGAATCATTGCTTTTACAATCATCGCGCGTATTCTTTTGAAAGCATACCGTCTACGACATTGGTCTCGCACAGTCCCTCTCCTCCAAGACGCCGGAACAAACTACCGGACCAATATATATGAAGACGAGGCAGAGGACGCCGAAAACGAAGCTTTACATGCAGCACTCGTTCGTCGACAAGGCATCGAAGATGTAAAGCCCTCGGAATATATAGTCAATGTATGGTTCAACCGTGTCTTTAGAGGCCTTGGACTATGGGCGGCTCGATTCCCTGGGCTCTGTCTCGGTATCTGCGCAATTGCCGTTACCATTCTATGTGCTGGCTGGGTTCGCTTCGAGTTAGAGCAAGATCCTGCAAGGCTCTGGGTGAGCGCGAGTTCTCCAGCGGCGCTCGAAAAGGCCTTCTTTGATGAAAACTTTGGGCCTTTTTACCGAGTACAGCAGGTCTTTCTCGTGAACGATACTCTTGCCTCAGGTCCAGGGCCGGTGCTCAGCTACGATACTCTTACCTGGTGGATGAATGTCGAAAAGGAGATTGCATCTATACAAGGAAATCAAGGGACAAAATTGCAAGACATTTGTGCTGCTCCTGTCGGTGCTTGTGTAATCCAGTCTGTTAGTGGCTACTTTGGAAATGACGTGGATGCCGTTAGTCCCAAGAGCTGGCGCTCAACTCTTCGTGAATGTGCAAAGAGACCCGTCGAATGCCGTCCACCATATGGTCAGCCGATGGAGCCATCTTCTATTCTTGGAGACTTTCCCTCTCCGGACCGAGTGGATGAAGCTGTAGGCCTCACGGCGACTTGGGTAGTGAACAATGGCCAAGAAGACTCTACCGCTGTAGCTATGGCCAAAGACTGGGAAGCGGCCCTACGTGCTCGGTTGCTGCAGGCACAAGAAGAGGCTGCCGACCGTGGTCTTCGCTTGTCGTTTAGCACCGAAAGCAGTCTCGAAATCGAGCTGAACAAGTCGACAAACACCGATGCAGCTGTTATTGTGATGAGCTACGCTGCCATGTTAGTGTATGCATCCATTGCACTCGGTGCCACCACGCTGTCGTTGCGTGATTTGATCCAACGGCCTTCAACCTCATTGGTCCAATCCAAGATTGGTCTTGGTATTGCCGGTGTTGCAGGTGTTTTGGTGTCCATATGTGCTTCTATTGGCTTCTTCTCTTGGTTTGGTCTCAAGGCAACGCTCATCATTGTCGATGTTATTCCGTTTATTATATTGGCCGTTGGTGTGGATAACATTTTCCTTCTTGTCCACGAATTGGAACGTGTCAATTCTGTTCGGCCTGATGAGTCGATTGATGAGCGCATTGGCCTTACCTTTGGCCGGATGGGGCCTTCTATCCTTTTTTCTGCAGTCTCTGAAACTGTTGCGTTTGGTCTTGGGTCCTTTGTGGGCATGCCAGCCGTACGCAACTTTGCCATTTATGCTGCAGGTGCCGTGTTTCTGAATGCATTGCTCCAAGTGACAGCATTTGCATCGATTCTTGCGTTGAATCAGAAGCGTATAGAATCAGGGAGGGTTGACTTGCTTTGGTGTATCCAGGTAGAACCGGAAGAAGTGAATGACATGGACTGTTCCGTATCTAAAGAAAACTGGCTCCAATCATTTATTCGCCAGCGATATGCCCCTGCATTGCTAAAGAAGGGCAGCAAGACCTTTGTTCTTTTTGTCTTCGGTGGCATTTTTGCGGCTGCGGTGGCCCTACTACCGTACATCCAGCTTGGCCTTGACCAGCGGGTGGCTCTTCCGGATGACTCCTATCTTGGCCCTTATTTCAATGATCTTTACGATTACTTTGAAGCTGGCCCCCCTGTGTATTTTGTTGCAGAAGGCATGAACATTTCGGAGCGAAATAGCCAGGAGGTTCTTTGTTCGCGTTTCCCTGCATGTGCGCTATCATCTTTGACGGGTATTCTCGAGCAAGAGAGAAAGCGGTCTAATGAATCGTACATTGCGGCACCGACAGCAAGCTGGATTGACGACTTCTTTTTATGGCTGAATCCGACGTTTGAGGAGTGCTGTGTAGAGGATGGGAAGCCTTGTTTTGCAGACCGGACCTGGAATGTCACTCTTTCGGGCATGCCAGAAGGCAGCGAGTTTTTGTACTATTTGGAAAAGTTTATCAACTCTGCGACGACAGAGCAATGCCCTCTTGGTGGCCAAGCTACCTATGGACAGTCTGTTGTTCTCGATAAAGAGCGTATTGATGTGCCCGCATCCCATTTCCGCACCATGCATACGCCTCTTCGTAGCCAAAACGATTTTATCCAGGCACAGGCTTCGGCAAGACGCATTGCAAAAGACATATCCGAGGCCACGGGTGCCCATGTATTCCCGTATAGTGTCTTTTACGTCTTTTTTGACCAGTATGCGACGATTGTGTCTCTTTCGGCGACGCTTTTGCTTTCTGCCCTGGGCGTTGTCTTTGTCGTCTCGTGGATGATGTTAGGCAGCTTCCGAACGGCCATGGTTGTCGCCGTGGCAGTGTCCATGACGATTGTGGACATTCTTGGCAGCATGGCGGTCATGGGCGTGTCGCTGAATGCGGTGTCACTGGTCAATCTTGTGATTTGCGTGGGCATTGCGGTAGAGTTTTGTGCGCATACGGCCCGAGCATTTACGTTCCCGGCACCGTTGGTGAAGAGAACGGCACGCCATTTGTTCTTGTCGGCGCGAGACCAGCGGGCATGGACGGCTCTTGTCCATGTGGGCAGTGCCGTTGTGTCCGGCATCACGGCCACCAAAATCTTGGGTGTGGCCGTGCTGGCGTTTACGCATTCCAAGATTTTTGAAATGTACTACTTTCGCGTGTGGGCGGCGCTTGTGCTTTTTGCGTCCACGCATGCTCTTGTCTTTTTGCCGGTGGCGCTGAGTCTGTTTGGTGGAAGGGAATGGGCAGATGAAGGGGCGGATGAGGGTCTTGCGGCCGACCTGACGAACCGGTTGTATGAAGCGGAGGATTCGGATCTCTATCGAGATGATGACAGCGATATAGATCGGCTGTAGAGTAGTGCGGATCTTCGAATGCGGCTACAGGACATCAATGTTGGGTTTTCGAGGCCGAGGGTAACTGATTACGACTGGTCAAGGCCATCAACGGGATTTTAGGATTTTTTTTTTTTTTCATCTTTTATTTTCATAGGAGGCGTTGCACTTGGCTTTTTTGTTTCTTTTTTACCTTAACAATTCAGAATAATAAATGATCCCATCCAAAGAGGTATTTTATTTTTAAATATTTTTGAAATTACCAAAAATGGCATTTCGCACAGAAACAACAGCCGTCGACGGCCCCTGCACGTAAAAGAGCACAAGTAACAATTTCATCGATAAAAAGCCAGGAAAGACCTGGCAATAAGTTAACTCTAATACTGGCAATACATAGTAACACCTCGCAAACCCTTAAAAACTCTAAACTTGACAATTTGTACATACAAGAAAATCAGAAGCTTCTTTCCATAGAAAAGGGCATACATGTTGAGTATGGTGTAGGTTGGATGGTCATGTGATATGGTTAAGCAAACGGGAGTTTGTTTACAAACAGGTGGATGGAAGAGAAAAAGGAAAAAAGAAAAGAAAAAAGGAGAAGTCATATACGAAGGATAGAAAAATAAGGAATTACCACGAAGCTCTACTGGCACAAGGGTGCCATCTTAAATATCACGTTGCCACCGCCCCATAACCTCATCAATACATAAAAATCCAAAGTGCTTGGAAGAAAATGTCGACGCCACAATGCAAGACGATTCACCACGAGATTTTCTTAGTCCCCAAGAAAACAAGTCACCAACTGTCAATAAGGATTTTTTAGCGGTGACCTTGGATGAGCTCATCAAAAAGGCATCACAGACTGCCCATTCCAAGGCACTAGCCCAGAATGATGAAGCTGAGCATGCCATTGTAGCTAGTGATGATCACCAAGATGCGCTGATGGAAGACGCTCCTCTATGGAAGGCCTTGCCTCACATACGAGATCTGCCATGGGAAAATGATGTATCTCTGGACGTCCTCGCTAAATTTTGATTTTTTTTGTTGAGTTTATCTGTCTACCTTTTCAATGTAAAATCATTTTCTTCGTTTCGCCATGCTGTCACGAACTAGCATACTTCCGACACTTTTTTATGATTCATGTCCCAATGCAACTGAAATTTGATCCAGGAATCTTTTCAATCCTCTGCACGTCTTCTTATCTGAACTCACATTTACTTCTAGTCGGCCCTATTCTTGATTCATAAGAAGAAAGAAAGAATCCATTCTTTCGCAAGCGCAGTCTTTCATCTGTAAATTGGGGGTTGGTTTCCCTTATCGTTCAGCATCAATAGTAACCAACAATTTCTTTCACTCCCATTTCTTTCATACTCCCATCTCTTCTTCTGATACATATATTCCCAGTATGCATTGCATCAATTGATAGCAGCTTACCACTATAGTGCTCTTATTCATCACCAATCTTCTATATCGCCAATTGTCTTAACCCCGCTTCCCCTTTACGACATTTTATAAGAAATATATGCAAAAAGGATTCCCAATCATGTCACTCTCCATTGAAATTGGCCCTAGGAAGAACTACCCATGCGTTCAGAAACGAAAGCGACTTCTAGATGCCGATGTACCGTTGAAAAAACTTCGAACTGATTCGAAAGGTTGTGATAGCGGTCAGGAAGGTCCCTGTGGCCCGGACATGGCCACGAACAAGACATTGGTCTATATTTTGAGTGCCATGGTGGCCTCTACCAACACGAACAAAATTCAGACCTGGGCGCATTTATGCCAAAACTTACCTTGCACATGACTCTTGATGCGTATTACAAAAAGATGGTGGTGAAATACAAAAAGGACACCTATCTTCATGGTTTTTCTTGCAGCTCGTGCCATTGGTCCAAATTTACTCTTCTCGGCCTCATTCAGCACGTTGGCCATGACCATGAGAAAACATTTTGACTAAGAAACAACAGCCAAGTCAACTGCATAGCCTTTTGGCCTCCCTATTTGCCGTTCAAATCGGGGTTCAGCCAAAACAAAATTTCCCATTCGTTCTGCAAGAGTATCCAACTCCGACTCGAATATGCAAAGGCCCCTCCACCAAGAAGGGGCCTTCTAGGGACGGCTATCAAATCAGCAAGCGATACTATTATCTACGATACAATTTTCCATATTGCCAATCGCGTGTCGGAGCTTGCCGAATGGATTTACTTGTGTGATAACAGAACCCGAGTGTATTATATTCTAGCAGCTGTCCAGCGAGCCTTTTTGAAATGGCGCTCCTTACAAAAAGACGACTCTTTATGGGGCTTTTTTCTTACATGGAGAAATCTTTCATACGTTTTCGAGTACGTCATCAAGCCTTTCTATAAAACGAGCTTTGAGTGCTGTCTTTGTGGCGCATACGAGAAGAATCTTTATGAATTTCTTTATCATTGTGCATCCAAGCACGAAGTCCCCCTGCAAGGACACGGTTCTATTGAGGAGGCCATTTGGACATTACCATGGCACGACAACTTTTTTACGGAATTCCTTGATGATTCTCTTTTGCAGGGCTTGGTCGACAAGGTCTGTGTGATGATTCAAAACGATGAAGCTGAAAAATGAACAGAAGAAAGACATTGCCGACATAGCAGCCTCTATCGCATATACACTATTTTTTACCATACGCAATGACTCTTTTCCAAATACATGGGAGATGGTGACTGTATCATGAACCCCCACCAATTCCTTCTTCTAGTAGTCGAAAACAGCCCATACAATAGCATTTACCATACATATCGGCATCATTGCCGAATTTGCCATTCCACCATGCTGAGTACAGCGGAAAGGATGTCCTTTTACAAATTTCTTTCGCATTCCATCAAAAATCACCAAAAGACCTTGTCTATCTGTTGTGGGTGGAAGGTCTGATTGATATTCGAGATCCTTACAAAATGACGGAATTTTTCAATTGAAAATGGATGGTCATTTGGTACGAGAAGCCATGACTCATTACATTAAAGCCACAACATCCTCCAGCACGAGAACCTCGCGTAGGAACAGCGAAAAACAAAACCAAGATGGCTCCGCTGTGCCTGCAAAGCCAATCGCTGCCTACAGACCGATTTCGCCGGTGTCTCCAGTGCTAAAAAAGACGCCTTTTACTGAGGATATAGTTATGCCTGTCGATGAAATGGGGAATTATACCATGGAGGATGAGGAGATGAAGGACAAGCCGTCCTGCAGCGATTTTGAGAAACCTTTACTTTATAATCAAGATGCGAAGCAGGAGGAAGAAGAGTCGGATGCGGATGAAGGAAAGATGTGTGCTACGGTGAAAGAATTCATACCAGAGATGGCAAGTATTGCAGAGCCACCGGATGGGGTGTGCATGAATGATTCGGATGATTCGGATGATGATGACGACATGTACATTAAGATGAGCGAAGAGGAGGAGATGACTGACACCACCATCAAAGATGACGTCTTGTGGTTGTTGATGATGCATTTTGTGATGCCTGTGACGGTCATCACTTTATATAGTTCCAATTCCAGTGGTTATCATCATTTCATCATCATCTCCTATAGTATCGTCGTCGACTCGACTTCTTAGCCTTTGGCTTTCCTTCGCTGACAATGGCCGATGCAAAAGCGTCGGCGAACCGCTTTTCGATAGCAGCCTCGCTTTGCTGTTTCTGGGCAGCCTCGACACGGCGTGTCTTGACCCTTTCACGGGCCCGTTCTTGGTTCTTCACAAAATCCTTTTCCTGTGTCTGCTCGACCGCCGCAGGCGTTGTCATCTGTGACCATGGAATCTGGTCAAAGGGCACCACTGGTGGCTCCATCAACAGGGCCTTATTCGCTGTATCTTCCGGTAGCAAACCAGCCATGCGGGCAATAGCCAGTCGTGCGCCTGCTACACCAAAGCCACCTCCCTTGGGATCGCCGGCACCCGTTACATGAAGTTCGGGTGACCATCCTTGGCCCTGCATCCACGGGACCATGCCTTGGGCACCGCGTTCCACCTCGTAAAGGGCCTCCCATACGGCGAGACAGCGCTCCTTTAACTTCACCTCGCCGTCGGACGTGCATGAAAGAAAGGAGGGCTCAGGGCCACGGCGTCCGCCAAAGCCGCCGTGTGCCCGTTCTTGGTCGGGCGTGGCCCTGAGCAGGACGGGTGGCAAGAGCTTGTCCGCCTTTGTCAGGACGACAGTTGTTCTTACATTGGCGTTTCTGAGCAGAGAAAGAACGTGGGCATCGTCGTCCTTGATGCCCGCCACAGCATCCACAAGCAATATGGCTCCCCGAAGCGTGCCTCTTCGCTCCAGGTACTTTGTAATCTCCACACCCCATTCTGATTTGGACATGAAGCCATAGCCAGGCATATCAACAATGATCAGACTATGGGCCGGCATGGGCTCCCCCGACATCCTCGACCTCTTTTCCGACCTCGACATCACCTTGTCCTCTGTCTTTTGCTTTTTTTCCCTGGCAAGCGCCTGTTCCTTGACACGCGCAAACTCCTGCACATCTGCCATCCGCAGGGCTGGACCAAACCCATAGCCATTCAGCATGGTGGTGCATCCGGCCGTGGCACTGGTAATGGCCAATCCCTTTTTTGCGCCTGTCCCGGCATGGCTTTTCCCGGCCACGCCGCCTGTTTCGAGGCCGGAAAGGGCATTCAAGAGCGTGGACTTGCCCACATTGGACCGTCCAAGAATGCAAACCTCTGGCATCCGCGTGTTCATGGGGAGATGCAAGTACCGTGGCGCTGAGTAGAGGTACTGTGGAGGGGGGGTGGCAAAGAGTTGTGAGGCCTGGTCGAGCAGGGACGATGCCGGTGTTTTTGCTAGCTGCACGCTGTCATGGCCGTCTACCGGGTAGGCCGGAGGGAGGAACGACAGAGACCGGATATGGTTGGACCACGACGGAGGTCTTGCCAGGCTTTTTTTCACGCTCTTTTCCTTTGTCTTTTCCTTTCCCTTTTCTACCGTCCTAGTCCTTGCCTTTATGGCCAGCGTCTTTTTCGTCTTTGGCTGTTTCTTGGCGCCCTCGAGCAGACGACTCGCAGAAAATGATCTCGTTAAAGGCACATTTCGAACCACACGGCAAAGCAGTGCACGACGAGCCAGCATTGTATCGTCGGCAACATCCGTCTTTTTTTTTTTTTTTTATTCTACATACTAGTATATTAGCACTTATAGCCACTAACACTATATAGCCCCACTCTTTTTCTTCACCGCCGAAATTTCAACGAGAAGAAACGATTCAACTCTCTTGCCATTTTTTCCCATCATGGCTTCACCCACAAAGCTGCGATCGCTCTACCGGGCCTTTCTCCGGGAGCTTCCTCCACATCAGCTGCTTGCTACCCCCCGAACACCGCTACATGCTCATCTTCGGTCGGAATTTGAGCCCACACAACAACGAGATCAAAGTGCTGCGGCACAGTCTATATTTCACGGAGAGCAGTATCTGTCCTATCTCCAGGCCCAAAGGACATACAGTATGCTCTTGGAGCGTTATAATCCCAATCTAGCTGAAGATTTGGACGAAAAAGAGCGTATACGGCTGACAGCTCGTCGTGTCGGCATGAATTTGCCCATTGCATTCAATGAAGCAAAAAAATAATCATTATTCAAGGGTTACTGATAGTTTTTTTTTTTTTTTTTGAGGGATACTATGCCCATATGGCGGTGTTTTGGGCGTTGTGAAAAAAAATGAAAAAGGAAAAGAAAAAAGGCAATGGTGATTTTATTTTTTCTTCTTTTTTTTATCGGACATGCAGTAGCGAGCTTCTTTTTTAGCATATTGGATCATTTTTCGGCATGTAATACATTTTTTTCAAAGAATAAAAGAAAGATTGCTTTTAGAGACTGCCTACACCACCATCTTCCAAAGACTCATCCCAACCCCCCGTCTCCAATAGCCACCCACCAACTTTTTCTTTTGCATTCTGAATACTCTCCCCAAGACCTGCCTTCCACTGGTCCTGCACCACCCTGACCTTCTCTTTGAGATCATCCGTCAGAGCCTGCCTCTCCTTGCCGACGACAAAGGCCACCTCCTCGGCGGCCCGCCCCCCTAGCTCCAACGTTCGTGTTTTGGCTGCGAGCGTGGCCTCCTTGACTTCGTGCAAGAGACACATCAAATTAATCTGCGACTTCATAAACTGGTGCGTGCTCTTCTCGGCATGCTGCAGCAGCGTGTAGAAGTACTGCAGCGGGTGTCTGGCAAAGCTCGGCGTCTCCTTTACCTCCTCGAGCGGTACCTGTACAGAAAACTGGCCAAGATGAGATGGCACGCTTTCCAAGAGCTCTAGCAATGGTGATGCCACGTCCCAAAACGCCGACAGCTGCGCCTCAACCCCACGGCCAACGGCGTCCTCCATGCTGCCCTGAAATACCTCCATCCGCCGGAGGGCATCCTTGGCCGCCTCATGTGCCCTCTTCTTCGCATCATTGGTAAAGAAGGCCTCGGCTTCGCTCAGCTTGTCCCCATGTCCACTCTGCCGGAAGGGCGTCAATGCCATGGCACGGTACCGGTCATTCCGGTCCGTCAAGAGATTGTACATGGTCCTGTGAAGCATCTCTCTTGCCTCAAACACCCACTTCATGAGCGTCAGCATTTCGAGTACTTCTGGCTTCTCGTTCCCTTCTTCCTGTGGCAAATTAGGATTGTTCCCCTGCATTTCTTCCGTGAGCCGTCTCTTCAAATCCCCCAATAGTGTTGACGCCTCCTCTATACTCCTCGTCAGCAAGGCAGTAAGCGGGACGACAACCATGCCCTGGAGCCTCTCAAAGTCGACCTTTTTCATTCGCCTTTCCCGGTCACGACGATCCCCGGCAATCTCTTCCGCCTCAATGGCCACCGCTTCCGCAGCGTCCATATGCCCTGCCGAGATAAGATTCGAAAGATTGGCACGGGTGACTCGGATCACAGCAGCATGATCCGCGTCATTTTTGGCATGGGCAGCCTCCGTTTCCGTCTTATACTGCTCATACGCAGCTTTGATAGCCGATTGATCGTTCAAGGCCCTCACGGCAGCACGAGCTTCGCTGAGATCTGGATGGCTATTGCTCGTGGAGGGATAGTGCCGTGGGAATGGTGGTGGAAGCGTAACAAGCCGGGATATATCCATGCCCCGCCCCAGTGGCCTTCTTGCCACATCATAAACCAATGCACCTCTCTCCGTAGCAGGACGGCCACCCCTGTCACGTCCCGCCAGAGACATGTCACCATGGCCTAGGGATGCACAGGGAGCAGAAGCACTCGTATCGGGTGGAGCCCTCGCTTCTATAGTCTGCTCAGGCCACTGCAACGATTCCTTGGGCACGCTCATATACTTTTGCTCTTGCTTTGAGCGACCAAGGGTACGTTTCTCGGAAACGTCGCCCTGCACAGAGCTTGACTCCCACCACCGACTCGCTTGTCGGCCACGAGAGCTTTGCTCGTCATTCTCACGCTCGCTCACCATACTGAGGCTGAGGATGGGCGAGAGGCTCGGCTGAAACTGGGCCTGGACAATAGACCGAAGAGGCATCACGGGCGGCTTTGGAATGGGTGTCATACTAGGAAAGCTATCCAATGCCGTCTCCAGAGAGCCTTCTCTTTGATGGGTGAATTCGGTGGGCAAGGGGGTGTCCGGTAGCCCGTGGTCGGATGTCATGATGGACGATGCAGAGTCTCTTCGGGCGGAAGAAGGCGCCGTCACCGGCTCTGTGGGCAAAGGCCGGAAGAGATCGCGGGTCAAGTCCAGGACGTCTGACCCCATGGCACTAAAGGCACCACCCAGTCTCTCTCGCCGAAGACGAGATTCCCCCACAATAAATTCTGCAAAGAGACGTAGACGCTCGGCGTCAGTCGCTGCTGCAATTTCCCGTTCTATAAAGTCTTGGAACCGATCCCGACAGCCCTGGTAAAACTGCTCATGGGTCTGCTTCACCACCATATCTTTGGATAAAGCCATGTCCTTTCCCTTGGATGGAGGTGTCTGCAGTAGATGGGCTGCCGCCATGTGCTCATACGGGGTGCTTGGCCGAGATCGATACCTGCCGTCTTTCGATGAGTCCCTATTCTGCAGAGACGTGCTGGGCGGGATCGTGATGGGACGTGGTCGTGCCCGTGATGGCTTTGGAGATGGGCCCTTGGCAGGCTCATTAGCCTCCCGGGACCTGCTTCTACTGTGGTCTGTACGTGCTCGGCTGTCTTCACGGACGGCATGTGCTCGTGCCAAGCTCTTCCACGCTTCGATTTGCGAGCCAGCGGAGGTACTCCCAACGGGTGTCCTTGGGGATACACTGCTTGCTGGTAATGGTGATGTCACTTTCTGTGCTTCATTACGAGTAGGAGGTAGGCCTGCTGTTGGCGGTGGCTGTTGCGGTGGAGGCGGCGACGGGAAAGATGGACGGCTGGCATACTCTGTATGTGATGCCGAGCGGACCCTCTGCTGGCTCTGTTGCATGGTGGGCGGTGTGATGATGGCGCCCGTGGAAGCACCACGCCGAGCCCCTGGTGGTATGTCAGCATGCACAGGGCGTTGGAGGATGCTCAAGTGTCTGAGGGAGGATGCCATGGTGGAAGGGGGTGGAGGGGGGATCAAGATGGACGCTGGGTTGGGCTGAGCACCCGATGCCTGGGTAGGCAAGTACACTGATGGCATCGTGAAATGCAGATGCATGGGAGAGGGGGCCACGAAGCCAGCATTCAGTGCTTGTCGTGGAGAATACGGCGGTGGTGGGGGAGATATGGGGGATTCTGGGTCAGCGTCCACCCTCCAAGGAAAAAGTAAAAAGAATAAAGAACAAGAGAAGGACATACCAGCTCCATGGTGACGGCGTGTAGCTTGGCTCTGGGCCCATTGCTGTGGATTGTACTGCAGTCTTTGATGGCGGGCGTCAGACGCCGTCTGTGCAAGAGATGGAATGAGAGACGAGCTCGTCGATGCCGATGGGCTCGTGTTCGCGGGTAGATGGACACGGTCGCGGTTGGACATTCTGTGCGTCGATGGCCACAGCTGTCTCTTGGAGGCAGTGCTTTGGTCTCAATCTATTCAATCCCACAATGTGGAAAGGGACATGGCTGGGTAAAGCGGTTTATAAAGACGGCGAGAGGGGAAGAAAGGAGCAAAGATGGCCACACGAGCTCTATGACCGGCTGCATAAATTTAGATGCCAGGCGGTATCTCTATGCTCAATCTTTCTCTTTTTTTGAAGAAAAAAAGAAAAAATAAAAAGCCCTATGCACAGGAGAAGATAGAGAGGGTAGCAATGGATTGATTCTGCATCTCACTAAAAATACTTCTTTTCTTTCTTTTTTTTCTGCTTGAAAGATGCATTTCATTGTCTCCTCGTCCCATCTGCATGGTGCAGAGAGCGTACTACATACCATCGGGCTTGTACAGCGGAAAAGAGAAAAAAAGTCTTGACGCAGAGTAGCACGGACCGAGACTCCATGTTCATCTGTTATGACATTGCTTAAAGAAAAATGACGTGGAAGCTGGTGATACATGACACTATATCTTCGGCCATGGAACGGCATTGTGCGAGAGCCGACCGGGCCCATCTTGCAGCAACGTCCCCGATAGGCCAGCCATATTTGTGTACACTGTAAAACAGGCATACCAGAGCGTCTCCTCGGCCACCATGGGAAGAAAGGCGTTCTTGCAAGCATCTACATATCTATCCACATATCCTTTCCTTTTTTTTTTCTTTTGGGAAAGCCAAGACAACGGCACAAAAAAGAGGGTAGCGTCCGGTGTGACCATGTGGTTGTAAAATGTGATAGGTGGGTCTCAGCGCTTACAATCTTTTTTTTTTTTTCCAAAGTTATGCAGCAGGAATAAAGCATGAGAGGGGTAGCGTGGGAGACGAAGATGGCTGATTGCCGAAATGGTGCCATACATGGGTGCACATAACAGAGGGTGCCTTGCAGTTATGGACAAGGGAGGTATTATGAAACAATGCTATATGGTACTATTCGACAAAAAAAATCCAGATAGTATAATAAAAAACATGAGAAACGCCTCAAGTTTCTCTAGTCGGTCTGGGGATGGCAGCTATCATTGCGTTTTCGTCGGGTAAACCTTTCACAATATTGTCCCAAGCGTCGACATGGGTTGTTGTCAAGTCGCTACTGATAATAGCATCGAATACATCGTTTTCCCAGATCCCAAAGTCTGCGTTTCCCTCTTTGCTTCCATCGAAGGAGACATCTTCGATTAGGGAAATGAGACTCTTTGTAGAGTCTGTCGTGGCAATGCGTACGCCACAGGTCGCATTTCTTTTGACTATTGTGAAGCTTTTACTTCTCAACACACCCATAGTCCCTTGGGCAGCTTCATAGAAAATATTAGGTACCCATCTAGCTTACAATAACGAGCAGCCGAATACTCATCATATTGGTTTTTAGAAATTGAAAGGGATGGAGGGGGGAGCCCAGGAATGTATGGAGTGGATTCTCACCATGCGACATTTTGTCAAAACGACATTAACCTCGAGTCTATTTAAGAAGTCTTATTGTACAAATATAAAATACACTACCAGAAAACTGTTTTAAAGTCTTGAAAGATTCAAAACTTAATGCCACATTTTTGTACTGCCTCCTCCCATGAATTTATTTTCATACTGGCTTTTTTACTACCAGCAATCTCTTTAAATACAGCCTCGGCCCAAGCCACATTTCCTTTTGAGGGGGAGACGGCTTTGATAAGTTCCGATACACTATCGTTGTCGTCTACCGTGGCAATAGGTAGGGTATAGATAGAAGTATCTTTTAGGACCTTTGGTAGCATTGAGCTGCATTCTACCTTTGTGTCTTTGCCGTCTGAACTGAGGTAATACACCTTTTTTGTGAACAGGATATGATTTTCTCTGTTGATCTGGTAGTACCAGTTGAAACTAGAAATATTCTCCCTTTCTGTTAGCACTAAACCATTCTCTATGCTAATGGACCTACGTGCATGAATGCCGTACTAGCACGATTGTGGACATGGTGAAATATAGGAGTTGTAGAAGAAAATGAGAAGGAGGCTCGGGAATATATACCAGCAGCGAAAGCTATTTTCACCAATGCCGTCCTTTTTATTTCTATGGTTATGAAGTAATGTTTTTATAGTAAGAAAGTGCATCTGACTTTGTAAATGGTTTGATTGGAGAGCCCGCTCGTTTTTTAAAACAGATTACGAGTGTAAAATGGCTAGGGAGTCTGACTATCGGAGAAGATGTATGCCGCGTTGGGATATCGAGACCTTTTATTACGTATGAACTATCGACGCAGCCTGGTGGCCTGCCCCCGAGTATTACTTTTTACGAGAGGGAGGCCCTAGTAATAGCTTTTCTTTCGCATGGTATAGCTTTCTTTTCACTTGCCTCCACGATTTGGCTGTTATGGTGACGTGACCATTCTGCACGAGCGCGTCGAACACGGTTGCCGCCCATTCTTCATCGTCTTTGGGCTGTTTGTCAAGGCGCTGGATGCGTTGACAAATTTCTTTCTTATCGGAAGAGTGTACAGAGGCAATATCTATGCTCACCGTAGGCGGCTGCGGAGGGATTCCGGATTTGGTGACTGACTTTTTTTCGTCCACTTGATTCAGATAATAAATACTTTGGTGGCCTGAGAGTAGATGAAGCCCTTTGATTCTAAAGTACCAGCAGGCACTTGGCGATCTGCCTGTTAGCTGGCTCCCCCGAGCGAAAATGGAAGGACATACCCACCCAAAAGGCCGTGCCTTGCAGTGATTATATACATGATGAGCGACCGGGAACAGAGGAAGAGACAGCTTGAGGAGACACGGGAGTGGTATTTATAGGAGCGAAGGGCGCAGCTGAAACCGCCGGGTCATCATCAATGCCGTGGCCAAACGAATAAGACAGCAATGCTGGGGCGTGGCGGAAAGGAATGCTTACATGGATGCATGAAAAAAATGTCTCTACGTACTATGGAGGGTAGGGTAAGCGTTGTCGTCTACTACGGTCTGCCTGGGCGCCGGATGCAGGCCTCCAGCGCCGCCACCTTGGCCTGTAAGAGACGGATGATGACGGCCTCGTTCTCGGTGATGACCTGGATGTCCCGGCCGTGCACCTTGGCGGGGATGTCCTCTTCGGCCGCACGCACGGTCGGCACGGCGCTGGCGAGCTCGCAGCGCGCGAGGAAGGCCTGCGCACACTGCAGGACGCTGCCGGTAAAGTCCTGGAGGGGGACAAACGACTGGTGCTCGGAGGAGGGCGGCGCTTCCCACCGCAGCAGCGCGCCCAGGAGGGCGTAGAAGCGCGTGCGGACGGCCTCGCTGCTGTCGAGCGGGGATGTGTGGCTCTGGAGGGACGTTTCGACGAGGAACACGAGGTCTTCGGCCGTGGACGTGTCTGCCAGACGGCTCTCCGCGAGGGCGTTCTGCTCGCGCACAGCGTCGCGGGCCTCGAGCGAGGCGATTTTCCGCGCAACGCCCAGCCACGAGTCCACGAGCATCGCGGCACGGCCAGAGGCCTTGATGGCGCCAAAGACGCTTTGGGCCCAGCGGCGGCAGTCGTCGGGCTCTTTCTCGAAATTGCCTACGGCGGTGGCCGTGATGGCCTCGCAGACGGCGCGCTTGGACGCCCTGCCCGTCGTGGCAATGTCCACCACGGCGACGCGCGTCCAGCCGGGCCGCGGCGGCGTCGCGTCGCACTTCCACCCGGAGTGGTACGTCCTGGGTACGGGGAAGAATACCTTGGGGGCGTGGTTGGGCCGCCGCGTTTCAAAGTGCCAGCAGGGCCTCCCGTTAGCTGCATACTGGCTAAGCAAATACGTACGTTGACGAGCCGTTCTGGTAGAGGGCGGCGGAAATGACGACGTCGTCCATGGTAGCGCGGTGGGTGCGGGACGGGCAGCGCGCCCGCGCGCACGAGACGGGCCAGCGCCCGCCGCTGCTTACGGGCAGAGTCGAGGCTGCGCCGCTGACGGCGCCCGCTTACGGCCCTGCGGGAAGCGCCCGCTTACAGGCATAGAAGGGCGGTGAGCGGCGGCAGCGTCTGGGGGTGGGTCGCCTGTAAATCTGGCAGCAGTATTTCTTTGCGTGGGGTACGGTCCTGTTCCTGGCACTTCTTTGCGTTCTCTGCACTTCTGGCGCCTTCCACGGCCCAATGGCCTTGTTCCATTTCAAGGGCGCAGCCGTCTGCCCGACCTGAACTTTCACCACGACACTCGCGAGGTGAGTCGGCCGTCGAGCTCTTTTTTTTTTTTTCTTTTTTCGGGTTTCTTTATGTCTCTTCCTTTGTGATGAATCCATCAGCTGGCACCAGTCATAGGGCGATTTGTACTCCCTTCCGGTGATGACCGTTACTTGCTGGGGTCCTGCGGGGCCCGTTCTGACGGGAGAGACGAGAGACGAGACGAGACGAGAGACAGGACTGACGCAGCAGCGACTGACGATTGACGCACAATGGTGCTGCACAACCCCAACAACTGGCACTGGGTGAACAAGGACGTGTCTGCGTGGGCCAAGGACTGGTTCGAGACGCACCTGACGACGATCGAGGCCCAGGACGGCGCGGTCGCGGCCCGCGTGGCCAAGGTGCTGAGCTGCGACGGCGACTGCGAGGTCAGCCAGCGCAAGGGCAAGGTGATTACCATCTACGACGTCAAGCTTGTCCTGGAATACGCCGGTACGTAGACAGCCCTGCCGGACGTGCGGAGATGTGTGCGGCTGCTGACTGCTAGGCTCTGCCCCGGACGAGGACAGCGTCACCGGGTCCATCACGATCCCCGAGGTGGCGCACGACACGGAGGAGGCCGAGTTTGTCTTTGACATCGACATCCACGCCGAGAACAAGGCCAAGCAGCCCGTCAAGGACCTGGTGCGGGCCCGGATCGTGCCCCAGCTGCGCCGCATGCTGGCGTCGCTGCCCGCCGTCCTCATCCGCGAGCACGGCAAGGACATCCAGCACGCCCCGGGCACCGACCCCTCGCAGGCCTTTGCGCCGGCCCGCGTGCACCCGGCGGCGCCTGCACAGCCGGCCGGCGTCCGCGAGGCGCCGCCGGGCCACGTCAACACGACGGAGCTGTCGGACCAGGTCGAGTTCCGCGCGTCGGCGGCCGATCTCTACGGTGTTTTCACGGACGCCGACCGCATTGCGGCCTTTACGCGCTCCAAGCCGCGGCGGTTTGAGGGCGCGGCGGCCGGCAAGGCGTTTGAGATCTTCGACGGCAACGTGTCCGGCGTGTATCTGGAGCTGCAGCCGCACAGGCTCATCCGCCAGAGCTGGCGGCTGCGCGGCTGGCCCCAGGGCCACTACAGCACGCTGCAGCTCGAGTTTGACGAAAACTACGCCGACAGCGTGACGGTGCTGCGCTGCCGCTGGACGGGCGTGCCCGTTGGCCAGGAGGACGCCACCAAGCGCAACTGGACCGACTACTACGTCAAGAGCATCAAGCTGGCCTTTGGCTACGGCACCATTCTGTAGCACGTGATGCATATAAACCCAAATCAACCGCAGCACTGTAGTCTGTACGTAGTATTAACATGCCCTACAAAATCGCCCTCGTCCAGTTCCAGCCCGAGGTGTGTTTTCCGAGTGCTTCCGCCAGAGGCGACGCTAACCGAAGCCCGCCGCCGTCGAGGCCAACTACCGCCACTGCGAGGCCGCCATCCGCCGCGCCGCCGCCCAGGGCGCCCTCGTCGTCCTGCTCCCCGAGTATCACCTGACCTCCTGGGTGCCCCACCACCCGCGCTTTGTCAGCGCCTGCGCGGCCTCCGCCGCCGTCCTCGCCCGCTACCAGGCCCTGGCACGTGACCTCGCCGTCCACATTGTGCCGGGCACGATTGTCGAGGTGCACGGCCCGCCGGACGCCGCCGGGCGCACGCTGCGCACCGCGCTGGCCGCCGACGGCGAGACCGTCGAGCTGCGCAACATGGCCTACTTTGTCGCCGCCGGGACGGGCGCGATCCTCGGCCGCTACCAGAAAACCAACCTCTGGCACTCGGAACGGGCCCATCTGACGGCGCCCACGCCCGCGGCGGCCGCGCAGAGCGGCAGCACCGTCGACTGGCCGCCCCACGCGGCCTTTGACGTGCCCGGCATGGTCTGGGGGCCCTCGGCCCTGCGCAGAGAGGGCCATGGCCAGCCGGAGCGGCCCCTGCGGGCCGGGCTCCTGGTGTGCTGGGACCTAGCCTTTCCCGAGGCCTTCCGCGCCCTGCTCGCCGACGGCGTCGACCTCGTGCTCATCCCGTCGTTCTGGGTGTGTCCCGTCACGGACCCTGACTGTGCGGCCCACAACCCGCAGGCCGAAACCGACTTTCTCCGGGCCCTCCTAGCCTGCCGCGCCAACGAGAACACCTGTGCCGTGGCCTTTTGCAACACCGGCGGCGTCTCGGCCCTGGCCCAGCCCATTGTCGGCCTCCGCGGCGAAATGGCGCCCGAGACACAGGGCATCAGCATTGTCGACCTCGACGTCGACCTGCTGCGCATTGCCAACAATGCCTACCGCATCCGCCACGACCTGCAGCAGCCCGACTGGCCCTATGCCCACACGCTGCGTCCGTAGTCGTTTCTTTTTTCTTTTCGTTTTCGGTTTTCGTTCTTTTTTCCTTTTCCCTTTTCCTTGTTCTTTTTGCCTTTCAATTAATTCATCCCGCGTGGCGTGCGGCCCCGTCGCTGCACCGTAAACCGACACCTCGGCGCAAACACGTCCCGCAGATTGTTCCAGAGCCCCAGGTCGTACACGTTGTCAATCTCACGCATCCGCTCGACCCGCGTCCACGGCCCCGTCCCCGGGACCCGCTCGTCCTGCGACGGCCCGCCGTGCGTTGTCTGCAGCACAATCTGCGTCGCCGCCAGGGGCCACCGCGTCGCTGCCGCGTCCGCCACGTGCAGCCGCCGCCGGTACACGAGGCCGTCCCGGATGTCGTACTGGTAATCCGACCACTTGAGGCTCTCGTTTGTCGTCTGGCCCGTCCAAATGTTCCACAGCGAAAAGGCCAGCAGGCCCCAGACCAGCGGCCCCAGGAGGATCCCGAGCAGGCTGACGCATCCCAGCCGCAGGTACTCCTGGAACGACCACGCCAGCAGCGCCAGCCACATTTCGCGCGGCATGGCCCTGGACACACCAGCGTCGGCCTCCGTGGCCCACCACGGGTTCAGCGACCACCCGGGGTAGTACTCGGCCACGCGGTCGCGCATCGTAAACAGCCCCTTCCAGCCGCCGTACGTGCAGAGCACTGCCGTCGAGGCAATGAGCAGCACGAACCAGTGGTGGTTGCCCACGCCCACGCAGTTGTTGATGAAGATGCAGTGGTGGTCCAGCCGGCCAATGCAGCGCTTGCACAGCGGGCAGTGCTTGCTGCGCGCCGGCTTGGCCGTCCGGCACGTGTAGCACGTCGTGCCCGGGTGGAAGAGCGCATAGTCGTACGGATACTGCCACAGGTGCTCGCGGACGTTGTCCGGCGTCACCACGCCGGGGTCGCTAAATGCCGCCAGATAAAGGAACACATACGGCAGCGCCACCATCACGGCCACGGCCGCCGCCTCCACGGCCGTCAGAAACGGCCACACCACCGGCAGCGCCATGTACTCCGAGACCGACAGCAATAAAACAAAGAAAACCAGCACGGTCGGGTGCTTCTCGTACACCATGCCGTGCCCGAGCCGCCGCAGCAGCCCCGCCAGCCGCCCGCCCGTCACGGCGCCGTCCAGCCGCAGCGCCAGCGCCGGCAGCCGCACCACAAAGAGCCGGTGCAGCCATGCAATCGGCGTTTTCCTGCAAAATCAGCACGCTGCAAGGCTGTCTGCAACGTACCGGAACACGGGCAGCCGTCCGAAGAAGACGACAAACGTCGCGAGCGAGAGCACCAGCACGCCGCTCGCCACCTTTGCCAGAGCGCCCATGGTTGTCCTTTTTTTCAACTTTCAACTTTCCTCTCGAAGCGTGCTCAGGGGACGCACGTGCTTCCTGACTAATGCGGGTCCTATCGTGACGACGAAAAAGTTGCATAAAAAAAAGTCGTCTTGTAACGAACCGAGCAAGATGGATCACGGCCGTGACCCCTGTCCCTATGTCATCCTCAACGACTTTGGCGGTGCCTTTTCCATGGGTGTATGTTTTTTGCTTCCTTTTTTTTTTTTTTTGAACTCGGCGTGTGCTAAAGAAAGGCCATTGGCGGCACCATTTGGCACGGTATCAAGGGCTACCGCAACTCTCCCTACGGCGAACGCCGTATCGGTGCCCTCACAGCCATCAAGATGAGAGCCCCCGTGCTCGGCGGCAACTTTGGCGTCTGGGGCGGCCTCTTTTCCACCTTTGACTGCGCCGTCAAGGGCGTCCGCAAAAAGGAAGACCCCTACAACGCCATCATTGCCGGCTTCTTCACCGGCGGCTCGCTCGCCGTCCGTGGCGGCTTCAAGGCTGCCCGGAACGGCGCCATTGGCTGCGCCGTCCTCCTCGCCGTCATCGAGGGCGTCGGCATCGGCTTCCAGAAAATGATGGCCGGCAACACCAAACTCGACGTACGTCCTCTTCTCTCCTTCTTGTCTTCCTACTCACCCCTAGTCCCCAATGCCTCCTCAGGCAGAGCCCGTGGCTGCTTAGGCCCTTCCTGCCCCCCCAAAATTCCACTCTTCCTTTTCGTCTTTTTGTCTTTGTCTTTTTTTCTCGTTCTTGTCTTGGTTTGGGTTTCTGCTTCCTTTGCATACTCTGGGTGTTGGCGTCTGAAAAGAATTCCAATAAAGAAAATATATAATCTTGCTTCCAATTAACCATGCACGCTAGCAAAAAAATAAAATAAAGAAATAAAAAACAACTACGCAAAATAACTCTTCCATAGTACCCCCTCAAGATCCTCCAGCTGCTCCAACGTAAAACTCTTCTGGTCAACCACCCACGTATCCTGCCGTGTCTTCTTGAACTGTGCCAAAATCGTCTTCGTTGCATTCCCCACCACCCCATGGTCACTCGCCGCTCGGCTCGCCAACAGTGCAAGAACCCCCGGCACCCACAACGGCAACGGCGTCGTATACGGAAACGCCTCCACGAGCGCCCCCATCCCAAGCACCGCCGAATGCCGCCGAATCAGCTGCTGCCGCTCCGCCTCCCGAGCCCCCTCGCCTCCAACCTCCCCCTCCTTTTTATGACCCACCACACGCCGTCTCGGCATCGGATTGGCCACCAACTGCGCCTCAAACCTCTTCCGAAGCGTCTCCACCATCATGTCTCGCACCGGCGCTGGAGAACATCGAATCATTCCCGCCAACGTTATCGACGCATACGACCGCACCTCCAGCTGCCCATCAGACAGCATACTTCCTACCCCATCCAGCAACAACGACCGCAGCTCTGGCCCGCAAAGGTACAGCCGTCGGAAATACAGCACCTGCATGTTCACCAGCGCTCGCAGCCGCTGGTGCCAGCTCAAAGCCGTCTTGCCAGTGTCAATCAGCTTCCTTGCAAACTGCATCGCACTCTTCTCGTCCATCGGAATGCTCGGCAAGCTGCAATACACGTTGTACGCAAGACTCATCAGCTCAGAGTCCTCCTTGACATCCATCATGCAAAGCAGCTCGTCCACAAACACCGAAAACAACGGCACAAGCTCGACACACGCCGGCGAAATGAGAATGTTGTTCAGCCAAATCAGAACAGTCTTCGACCCCGACGTATACGAGCTCTGCTCCTTCTGGCCTGGCGGCCGCTCGCTCCGCCACTGCTCCAGCCTCTCAAACACCGCAAGGAGCGTCTGCTGCAGCGACTCGTTGCTCTCGTTCCTGTGCGGGACAATCCCCGTCGATGACGCCGCCTTGTTCTCCTCCAGCATCGCCGACACACTCCGAAACGACTCATGGTATCGGGTCCGATACAAACACCCAATCGTACCACCAATGGACTCTCGCACTGCCTTGTACGGATGGTCAAGATGCGCTAGCAGATTCTCCAATATAGGCCCCTCCTGTCGAAAGTGCCACCCGACTACGCTCACAGTACTGTGCAGCATGGTAAGTCGCGCTGACTCTTTGAACGCTGCATGAGATGTCATGTCCAGTCTAAACGACGTCAACCGCTGGATAAGCTCCGCCACGCGGCGCGGGTCTCGCTGTAAAACAATCTCCCGCACACAGGACATCCAGTAATGCTGGTTCTCCGGCGTCAGCTGGTTCTCCAACACATCCATCAAAAAAGGCCCCGCAAATTGCCATCCACGCTCAAACTTCTCCCGTGATTGATACTGCGACGTCGTCAAAAACGCACAAATAATCTCCGCCGTGGCACGATGCTGGTGTCGGTCCGAGCCATCCCCATACACCTGCCGCGTTACTTCGCACATATCCTCAAACGTCACACCCGCAAGACCATCATATACAAGGTCCAAAACACCGTGAAGCAAAGACGAATGAGAAATCTTGAACCTATCAATGCTTGCGTCACGAGGCTCTTGCTTCAGCAATGCACAGAACTGATCTACCCACTCCCGCGTAATCAGCGACCCAATCTTCTTTCGGGCCTTCCTTTCCAGCTCATCGTACCGTTTAAATTGAGGCTGCGATCGGAAGGCAGTGTACGACCGGCCCCATACGAGCCACCCAAAATGGCACTCATCCACAAAGAGCGTAGACTCATTAACCTCCTTGTCCAACGAAAAGGACTCAAGATATGCCCGCGTATAGTCAGCGTCTCCTCCTTGGGCAGGGACTTGGATCTCAACACGACTTGGCGAATCCTCGTCATCCAGCAAGTAGCGACGGAAATCATGCCCATGTCTTGCCCGGGCATCAATCATGGCAAGCATTGCCGACATTGAGTTGAAGAAATTCGGCCGGAGCGTCGGATGCTGGCTGACCGTGCCCCTCACAACCATCTCAATGTAACTGTCATTTGCTAGGGTCTTGAACTGAAGACTCAAGGCGGTCGCAAATAAGGAGCAGGAAAGAGCAACGCGCCAATGTGAGTCACTGCAATTATCCACAAGCTCATCTCCAAGAGAGCTCTTCAAGGCCGCAACACGGTCGCGTCGCCTCTGAATAAAATCATGGCGACTCTTGATCCGTGTATCAACATCCTCAATCTCCTTTGTCCCCTTCGCCGGTCGAATGGGCCTAAAAGCACCATCGTCCACAAGCACCATATTCTCGCTTTGAATTCCGAGCTCATACAATAATATAGTAGAAAAATTCGCTGTCAAGGCTTGGATCGATGGCTTGTCAACCGTCGATGCGGACATAAAAATTCGAACCAGCCGCGGCGCAAATCTCCAATCACGAATAATCGTCTTGAATAGACTTGTAAAGAATGCAGTGTAAATACCACCCTTGATTCGGTCCTCGTCATTCTCCTTGATGGACTTTTCAAGGGAGTCGAGCGCAATCCGAATAGCAACTGTTCGGCTCCCAATAAGAACCTTCAGTGCCGATTCTTGGACCGACTGTGCCACTCTGCGAACATCTGCATACAGAGACGTGCAAGAATGAGCAACTTGCTCCATCAATGTCTGATCTAAAGCACTCATGGCACGGTAGGACGAGTTGTGCTTTGCTCTTTGCATATGGTATGCCTCTACTCGCTTGATGAGTAGTGCTCGCGGATAATTCTTCCGTAGTCCACTGATCTTGAAAGATGCAACATCGCTAGAGTATGTCTTCAACAAATGCTCTAGTGGATGTGCAGACCGCTCAAACCCAACATCCGTAATCCATGTGCGAATGGCAGCATAAAGCGCAGTAAAGCATGACACGTCATCCTCTGCATTTTCTGAAAGGAAAGAGTGCGTTTTGGATAGCAAATAGCCCACAGTCTCTCGCAGAGTATGCAGCTTTTCAAAAACTTCACTGCCCGCTTCTAAGCTATAGCCTGACGGATAATAAAACTCCCGTTTCAGTTCATCTTCCCCAGCAGATTCGGACAACTCTTCATCTTCCTCAGACTCCACCATACTAGTAGATTGCCCAGCAAGATCACCAGAGGTTGTGACGGAAGCCCGGTCATAGTTAAATAGAGGAGATGCACCACCAATAACAAGCCGCAATTGTGCTATAGCACGAGAAAACTCGTCACTCCATTCCTTGTTCTTGCCCTTGCGACTCACGGGCGGCTGATCACTCATGAGCGCCTCCAGTTTGGACTTGGCGGACATCACTTGGGCCTCAAAAAGCTCGGCCACAAATTGAAGCTCTGCAGACCCAGGGCTATACCATTTAATGGTCAAGTCAGATGGCTCCGTTCGCTGTCCCCAGTTGCCAAGACTTGCCTCAGATTCAATGACAGAAGGCTCAAACATGCCATGATCAATAGCATACGTATGTGTAAGATTGAGCAGCAAATGATGGACAAAGTTGGATGCATGAATGGTAGGAATACCGCGGCACTTTTCCTCCATAAGCTTGGCAATAGACAGTAGTTCCTCCTTGTGCTCCAAAACGTCACCACCAACATGGACGACGCACATGCTAAGGATGCTGATATTCCAAACAAGAGCACGATCGCGAGGCAATACATCCGTGCCACTGCTGCGCACAGAGGCAGCACCGTTCTGCTCGATTTCATTACGAATGTTCACAATAAGCATAGGGACAAAAACTCTCATTGTCTTTTTAGGATTGACCTTGCAAAGTGCACTACAAATCCAGGCCATTGAATCGCGTGCCTGGCTCACTACGTGCGAGCCCACAAACGAAGCCAGCTTTTCCAAGGCCACGTCAAAAAGCTCGGGCGACATAGCGGCGAACAATGGTGTCAGGGCATTAGGAAGCGACTTGAAAATATTGTTTTCTGGGGAGTTTGCCCGGTTGCCGGCCATTTCTGGTAGGTTTTCGATAAGGGTGAATACTTTACCAAGAAGTGCAATCAAAAATTCGCCAAACCCTGCTGTAGACGAGCGAGCAATTCTTTCCTCTTCTTCGTCTGTCAGCTCATTGTCATAGTCGACGTGCACATCTTGCCCCTCTTGCTCAAACCGACTCAGCTCTCCCTGTATCCATTGTACGGCTAAAGACGTGTCCTGTACACTATGGTCGTTTTCTTGGATAAGAGAAGAGAATGGGATGCAGTATGCCACGCTCTGGATAAAATTCAGTGTATCACGAGTCTTGTTCAAGTCGTTGGCATCAATGCCCGGTAAGGCCAGGGCGAGAAGAGCCGTAATGTGGCACCTGAACCCCTTTTCGCGGACAATGATTTGCGCCAAATACTGAAGGCTGCATAAGCTTGTTGCTGTTCGGTGAACCTCTACAAGGCCTTGCAAGCTTGGGTAAAAGCGTTGCAACGCGCCGGGGAGAATTAAAGATGGCTCCATAAAGGCAAGAATTTGTAATGTCATGGAATAGATGCCAGAGACCCTTTGGCTTTTGGAGAAGAGTCCCATAAACGTCACATCTCTCAATGCAAGTACAAACCGCCGTTTTAGCTCTGGTGTGATTCTTCTGTCCTCGGGCGTATCCAGCTCGCCACTTTGTTCACGATTCCAACGATTCACAAAAATATTGGCCAAGTGATAAGTAAAAAGAGCCAAAAATGTTGACCAAGTGCCACGAATAGAAGGGTGGAAATACGTGTCAATAGACTCCAAAAAACTCTCCAGTCCCCCAAGAATGCTGCTTGCTGCGGGCGATGTGCTGTCACGCGGAATAGAAAGGCACTTTGGAGACAGAGAATAGCAAATCCAGCGTGCTGCCATATAAGATACTGGATATTTTTTTTTGTCCTTCTCGAGGTACACAGAGTATCCATGAGAATAATCAAGATCGTGAATATACTGGGAGTTTGATTGATTTATAGGGATTTCGGTTAGACGCAAAAGAGCTGTGAAGAGCTGGTCAGACTGTTCCTGGGTGAAAATCCCATGTTCTGTAAAAGGCGCATATCTGCATGTGAGATGGTCCCGCGCCAGACGAGACATTGTGTCCATAAAAGTCCCATCAAAGGATTTAGATCTGCTGACCAGAGACCATAGATGAAAATATGTCGGCAAGATATCTTTCGGCTGTGATTGCACGGCATCTGGTCGGGCAGGAAGGGTGGGGACAAGCATATTGATTAAGCCTACGACAGAAAATGCATTGCTTAGATCGGACATGCTGAAATGAGGCAAAATCTCCTGCAGCATCTCAAAACGGTCGCCCGGATCAAAATAGTTCTGTGCCTGCAGAACAAGTTTGTTGTTCTGCTTATGCATCTTGACATATCCAAAAGACTGTGAAGATTCGGAAAGAAACAGGAGCGACTTGAACTGCTGCCAGAGAGGACGCCAATCCAAGATGAGGTCGTCAATTGGTCTCAAATAATCCCTCTTTTTGGTAAGAGTTGTTACCATACGCTGAAAGCGCTCGAGGGTACCAAAGGCGATACCAGGAGCTAGAGAGAGATGGTAGTAAAGCTTGATAAGTCGAATGCGTGTCTCCAAAGTCATCTCAAATTTGAGACTAAGCCATGCCTGCAGCTCACGGGTCCAGTGGAGAGCTCCTGTTGTATAGTCCTCGGCCTCCAGGGCAATATACAGGTTTTTGAGGATGGTGTTCAGAGCGGCATCTCGCTCATCTTCAGCCTCTGCAGCATACGGCAGCAAGGCAGCATAATCCAAAGTCCTGGCTCGATAGCGTTTCTTCCCCGTGTCTTCTATGAAAGAACCTGTGGGAAGTCCAGGAGATGGCGTATGCGCGTCTCTGTTCAGAATGGAGCCGACAGCAGACATGGCATAGTTGCTGGCAATGTCCTGCATGGATATGACACTGCCTTCTGTGGGCACGTGCCCTTCTATATTGCGGTCCATGGCCCTAGAGGTGGTGGAGATTCTAGTCCCGCAGGAAGAGTGGTGTCTGAAATAAAACGACCAAGTGGCTATGCCAGCATAACGGCACGCCTAGGAAAGACGGTAATAGTCTGTAATCGTGATTCAATGTAAAAATGCGTCTATATCTCGGTTAGTTGCACTGGCCAAAACCACGACAAAAGGAGTCTATTTCTATCCAGCACCGACATACAATATAATCGAAAGAGCACAGGTTATGCTGGTCTCGATAAGCAGCTTAGATAATTGGGCAATGGCTTTGATTTGGACAAATCCCCAGGCTCAAGAAGTTCAGGGCGTGCCAATTACAGTGGCGATGGGGAAACAATACAATGGGCACGTTTACGGGGAAGAGGGCAGGAAGGGGGATTCGTGCGAGCGAGGAAGGAAGGGCCTGCTCAGGCTCCTGTTGATGTCGCGTTGCTGACGTTATCCAAGTGTCTAGCCTCCTAGCTCGGCTAGTCCCTCTTGAGTGAAGAGAGGATTCTAGGCAGTGAATCGAAAGCGCAACCGTTGGGGGAGACCGGCTTTATCTACCTTTATCGCTGCTTTGTTCAATCGCAGCACGGCTAAATCGCAAGTGAATCACGGGCGCTGATGTTTGTCGAATGCAATTCTGTGATGACCGCGCCCCACTTCTTTTTCTTTGCACTTTCTGGCTTTCGCGGCAAGTGGCCCATAAATCACGAGATGGGCATTCTCTTTGTGATGAACTGCCACTTTGTCACAACCAAGGTCCAAGACTCTTTCAAGACTATAAATAGACCAATAAACCACGGCATGCCATTTGTGGGAATCGGTAAGGTCAACAGGTACGAAATGGCGGAAAAGTGCACTGTGCACCTGTCAAGCTGAAATCACTTGCAGAAAACCCACAGGCTGCCAACCCTTACGCTTTATCGTGTGACTCTCATCTAATAAATTATTTTTTTTTTCATACTGATTGCATTTCACATCGCCGGCCATATGTATTCGGGCTCCAAGATGGAAACGGCGCGCCGTAGGCGGCGTTTCACATGCTTTCCCCGGAACACAGCCGAGTGTACCTCTTATGAAAATCTACATGAATGCATTTTATTGAATACGAAAAAAACACTTTATACAGAAACGGGACGGGTCATGTCCTCTTTTTTGCCTGCGGCCAGCGTCAAGCGCATGTCTACGACAATAATGGTTGCTAGAATTAAAAATATAATAAGAGAACCGATGATGACGCCACTAGAAGGGTGTCGGACATCTTCAGACGTAGATGATGATGAAGAAGTTGGATTGGATGTTGTGCTACGTGTCACTGCAATCAAAGGAATCGAAGGTGAAGACGCTGTTGGTGTGGCTTTTGATTTTGATGTCGTTTTGGCTCCCATAGAGGCCGTCGGGTTTACGGACGTCGTGATTGTGGTGTATGTTGTTGAACTATAGCTATTTTTGGCCTCTGATGGTAATTCCCGATCCACTTCCTTGTCAAAGTAGCCAATAACATTTCCGCGAGGCCAGTATTCACAGACGATATACCAGCCTGTGATGGATTCATGGTGGCTCCCATCACAGTATCTTCGGCCACATCCGACCGTCGTAGAGTCTTTCCAAACGAGCTGCGTGAAATGTCCAGTGGCCTCGGTGAATCCTGGGTGGTTAAAGTCATACTTGTCTCGTTCATTACCGAACATATCTATAGAGCTTTGCACAGAGCCCGCGCCAATGACAATGTTCTCACCATAGGGTCCCCCTGAATGCTCAAACTTACAGCTTGTGTCCTTTTTGTTTAGATAGTCGTCTGCATACTGAGCAATAGTTTCATTCCAGATCGCTAGGGTGGCGTTATGCTGCTTTCGAAATAGATTTGTGCTGTTCAAAATATTTTCTTTGAAAAGATCATAGTTGACAAAGTCTGGTTTTAAGCTTGGCTTGCTCGAAGGCCCCTCTAGGATGGTCACTGTGAGTAGAGGCAATTCCCGTGCTACGTTCTGGCCATTTTTGTTTACAGTAGTCGTTGGTGTCGGCTTGAGCTTGCTCTCTTCTGTCAATTCGCTAGCTGCACCTATGCAAAATGCCATGGTCGTGGCAAGAAGCACTTTGAAATTCATTTTGAAATATGGATTGGTGATTTTTAGGAGAGTGTCAATTTGTTTTCCCTGCCTTAAAAAAATAAAAAAAAATATTTTTAGATGTGATGAGAAAACTAAAAGAGAAATATGATGGTTTAATAGTCTATCTTGTTATAAAAGTAGGTCTTTGTCCTTGTCAATTGTTCATACGGTAGTGTCACTCTTCCTGTGCATCATGGCTTTGTCCGTTATTTTGGTGAACAATTGATTGGATACAAAGGGCCAGCGCCTAAGTGCCAAGTGAAGGGGCAAAGGGCATCCCGCAGAATTGTATTTTCTACCACCAAAAGAAAGTTTTTTTGCTGCATCTGTACATACATCAGCATGCTTACATCGTGGCGTTGGAGCCATCTAATGCATAGGTGGTCATTTGCTCTACAGATCATGTTTCTCACCACAAGTAAAATGGTGTACGACTGGTACAGACGTATTGCTTAGCGTGATGACGGACTTGTACATGAAGCTCGATTTGACCCAAAATAAACGTCGGTAATAGAGTGATAATAAAGCTATCATTTTTGTTTTGTTCCAAGGCTGCTTACTCCAATGATGCAAAGATTTTCTCCAAGAATGGAAGATCAAGGTTATGCATGAAAAGTGGGCCGTGGCAAAGCGGTGATCATGTACTAGATACCTCATTTTGTCGGGGGCTGCCAGGCAAATAGACGTACTGAGTACATTGCACAGCGCGTTGTGCAAGAAATCGCGCCTGCTACAAGTCGCGACAAAAGCCGAGCTATGGCAGACGATGAACAGCCACTGCTCTACCAAGCACGATGCATCTCATCAAGCCCGCATGGCTCCGACATAACGGTGGGTCTTCGTGCAGGACACGGGGGGGATGCTAACGGCAACAGGCGAGCAGAAAGACTTTGAAGTGTACAGCTGCGACGTCTCGCCCGATGGAAAACGGCTCGCAACAGCTGGCGGAGGTATGTGTAGGAGGGACTGGCGGGTGCAGGAGGCTAATGGGAAGACGGACACGTGCGTGTGTGGTCGACAGAGGCCATTTTCCAATCGGACAACCCGGCGTACACGGAGCCGCACCAGCTCTGCCACATGAGCCATCATCTCGGGACGATTCATTCTGTGCGGTTCTCGCCCAATGGGAAGTATCTGGCTTCGGGGGCCGACGACAAGATCATCTGCATATACCACCTTGATCCCAACGCTGCGCCGGCGCCGTCGTTTGGCACAAATGACACGCCTCCCGTCGAGAACTGGAAGACGTTCAAGCGGCTGATTGGCCATGACAACGACGTGCAAGACCTGGCGTGGTCGCATGACTCGTCTGTGCTGGTGTCTGTCGGGCTGGACTCGAAGATTGTCATCTGGTCGGGCCATACCTTTGAGAAGCTCAAGACCATTTCCGTCCACCAGAGCCACGTCAAAGGCATCACATTTGACCCCGCCAACAAGTTCTTTGCCACGGCAAGCGACGACCGGACCGTGCGCGTCTTCCAGTTCACCCCGCCGCCACCCAGCGCCACGCAGCACGACTCGGTCAACAACTTTGTGCTCGAAGTGACCATCAACGTCCCG
The DNA here is from genome assembly GCA_020002325.1 of Chrysosphaeria jannelii. NCBI lineage: Eukaryota > Fungi > Ascomycota > Sordariomycetes > Ophiostomatales > Ophiostomataceae > Chrysosphaeria > Chrysosphaeria jannelii. The sequence goes on along the minus strand of JAGKRY010000017.1, from coordinate 29,887 downwards.
TTCAAGAGCTCTCCGTTGACGACGTATTTCCGCAGGCTGTCGTGGTCTCCGGATGGGAACCACATTGCAGCGCCCAATGCCGTCAACGGGCCTGTCAGCTCGGTGGCTGTCATCGACCGTCTGCGCTGGGACAGCGAAATCAACCTCATCGGCCACGAGGGCCCCACCGAAGTCTGCTCCTTTTCCCCCCATTTGTTTTATGCAAAAAAGCCGTCCGACGAGGACGAAAGCATGGGAGATGGCCATGAACCCGAGGAGCTTGTCACCATTGTGGCCTCGGCCGGCCAAGATAAAGCACTGAGCGTTTGGAATACAAGCTCTACGCGGCCTCTCGTTATCCTACAGGACTTGTCGAACAAGGCCATCTCTGATTTGTCCTGGACACCGAGCAGCGATGCACTCTTTGCCGTCAGCTTAGACGGAAGCATCATGGTAGTCAAGTTTAGTGAAGGCGAACTAGGCTGGCCAGCGCGTCCAGAGGAGGTGGAAAAGGCATTGCAAAAGTATTCATCGTCGAGAAAGGGCATGGGCGTTGCAGAGGACATTGAGAGTTTCCATTTGGAGGCACACAGCAGAGCCGGTGAGCTACGAGGCGCAGAGACGAGAATGGGGGCTCTCATGGGCGATGCTTTGTCCAACGACGGCAGCAGAGTCAACACGCCAGGGCCGAACGAAAAGGAGGCAGAAAAGCAAAAGATTGCCGAGAAAGAGCCTGAACAGGAGTCTGCCAAAGAGCCTGCTAAGGGGGGTGAAAAGGAGGCGGAAAAGGCGGGAAAGGATGAAACGGCTGGAAAGGAAGCCCAAAAGGAGCCAGAAAAAGAAGCGGAAAGGGAGAAAGAAAAGGAGGAAGATGATGACGAAAAGCAAAAGGAAGAGCGCATTCAAGCCTTGAAATCAAGGGTAACAATCACCAAGGATGGCCGGAAACGTGTAGCACCATTGCTAGTTTCCTCGTCAGGCAAAGGCCAGTCAACCCTCCCCCAGTCACAGCTTGTCGGTGCTGCCACAAACAAGGCCGAGCAGCCAGATCTTCCTCAGGCCATCCTCGATCTCTCAAGGCCCTATGATGGGCTTCCATTTGGCGGCATCGCGTCCATGCTCTTGGGAAATAAGAGAAAGGCCGTCTACTCGGACTCTGACGAGGACGAAGACGATCCCAAGCCACCGGCAAAACGAGTCTCGGGCTCGTCAGGAACCATGGCAATTCTGACCAATGGTGTGGATGAGGCATCTCCACAGGCATCGAACGGGGTGCAAAGCACGCCAAAGTATCTACGACCAGCGGTGGTGAATCCCTCGCTGAGCGTTGCGAATGTGCGGCTCGGTGTTCCCAAAGTCCGAGCACACATTCTACGGTCATTAGAACGGGGGATTTTGCAGGAAGAGGTAGCATCAGATGACACGACGCGAATAGCAGAGAACATGGTGTTTGAGGCGCGGAATCCCGAGAGATTTAGGGACCCGAGCCATATCACAGTGTCCAAGCGAGGGGATGTACTATGGCAGGACTTTTTGCCCAAAGCAGTGCTTCTTGTGGCTGGCACGAAGCATTTCTGGGCGGCAGCATGCGAGGACGGCACAATCTACGTCTGGTCGCCAGCCGGTCGCCGTCTTGTCAATGCGATTGTGCTTGAATCGCAGCCAGTACTACTGGAGACGCGAGACTACTGGCTTCTCTGTGTCTCGGCTGTTGGGCTTGTGTATGTGTGGAATATACAGACGATGCAGTCACCGCACCCGCCTGTCTCGATGGCGCCGATTCTCGACATGGCCGTCCATTTGCTGCATCCGAATGCCACGACGGCAGGCCCGGGCGTGTCGTCGGCCCATCTGAATTCACAGGGGCATATTATTGTGACGCTTACGAATGGCGATGGGTTCTACTACAACCCGAGCTTGTATTCGTGGCAGCGTCTCTCGGAATCGTGGTGGGCGGTGGGCAGCCAGTACTGGAACAGCAATGACAGCTCTGTCAGCGCGCTGCAGACGACGGCAGTGGGGCCTCAATCGGATAAGAATGGGACGAAGAAAGAGGCGGAGCCGGTGACGGTGTCGTCTGGGATCATTCCGTTTTTAGAGAGGCACACGACGTCCGAGTTTCTCCTCAAGGGCAGGGCGTACACGCTGCAGAGGCTGGTGAAGACGCTGCTGGTGCGAGAGGGCTTTGAGGGGTTCGAGGCGAGCGTGAGTGTGGCTCATTTGGAGAACCGGATAGCAGGTGCTCTGCAGCTTGGCTCGCACGACGAGTTCCGTGTATATCTTCTCATGTACGCCAAGAGGCTGGGCTCGGAGGCGTTGCGTGGCAAGGTGGAGGAGCTGCTGAACAGCCTGATGGGGGGTGTGCTCCAGAACGAGGAGACGCCGGCGTTTGGATGGTTCCGTCGCTCGGGGGACATTTGTGGATGGGACCGCCGGGAGCTCCTGCGAGATGTAGTTCTGATTCTGGGTATGTTCAAGGGGAAGAAGGCGCTGCTAACGAGTAGGGAAATACCGGGAGTTGCAGAGACTTGTGGTGCAGTATGCGCGGGTGCTTGGGATCACAGACGAGGAGGGGGTGGGGGGGGAGGCATGGCGATGGATTAGTTAGATTGCGGGCGAATTCAGTCATCTACGGATTGGGTATATTACAATGGCTACTATTGCTGCTACGGGTTGTGTTTGTTTGTTTGTTCGCGTTTTTCAGGGAAGCCGAGATTCTTAAAGTCGTCTCGGGCCATCAGGTTCCTGTGGTCAGTTTCCCATTTGTGTTGCTTTGGCGAGCATTACCTGTCCATCCGGCAGGCCAGGTACTTTTTGGCGTTCTGGCGACACGTCTCGTCGTTGACGCCACGCTCCTTTTTGATGCACTTGAGGTACTCCATCATGATGTGTTTGCATTCGCCATCGTGGTCCAGCGGAAAGCTCCCGCGCTGGGGCCTGCGCTGTCAGCACCGTTTGTGCGTGTCGACGGCCACCTACGGGATGGGTTTCTGCGCCACGACGCCGCTGCCGGGCCCTCCGAAGCTGCTCATGACGAGAAAAGCAGCGAGAGTCGGGCGCGGATCCATTGTGCAAATAGCGGCGCGAGCCCGTACCGGGCGAGGTACCGATGCGGTGTGGATGGCCCCACCAGGGACGAGCTCCAGTGGGCCAGGGCGGCAGCCAGGGGCGAGCTCCAGCGATTAGAGGGCCCCACAGGGCCCAGGCGCTGCCCAACGGCAGAAAGGACGAAAAAACGCAGTCGAGGCTTGAGAGCGAGTCTTGACAAGGACGGAATCGAGCGATTGGACGGAACAGCGCGGCCTCTACTCATCATGGCGACTCTGGGCGACGAGCTGCTGGCGACTGTCAACAAGCTGCAGGACCTCGTCTTCAATACAATCGGCAATGACTCGCTGGATCTGCCGCAAATCGTGCGTATTCCGGGGCGTCCGGGGGGGATCCGGGGCTCTTGCGGCGCTGCAGACGGCTGACAGACAGGTGGTGGTGGGCTCGCAGTCGGCGGGCAAGTCGTCGGTGCTGGAGAACATTGTGGGCCGTGATTTCCTGCCGCGGGGCAGCGGCATTGTCACGCGGCGGCCGCTGATTCTGCAGCTGATCAACGTGCCGGAGGAGGACGGCATGGGCGAATGGGGCGAGTTCTACCACCTGGCAAACCGCCGGTTCGACAACTTCATGGACATCAAGCGCGAAATCGAAAGCGAAACGAGCAGAGTGGCGGGCAACAACAAGGGCATCACGCGCCAGCCGATCAACCTCAAGATCTACTCGCCCAACGTGCTGAACCTGACGCTGGTGGACCTGCCGGGCCTCACCAAGGTGCCGATTGGCGACCAGCCCGCCGACATCGAGAAGCAGACGCGCAGTCTCATCTCCGAGTACATTGCCAAGCCCAACAGCATCATCCTGGCGGTGTCGCCCGCCAACGTCGACATTGTCAACTCGGAGGCGCTCAAGCTGGCGCGCCACGTGGACGCGCTCGGGCGCCGCACCATTGGCGTGCTGACAAAGGTCGATCTGATGGACCACGGCACCAATGCCCTGGACATTCTCTCGGGCCGTGTGTATCCGCTGAAGCTCGGCTGGATCGGCGTCGTCAACCGCTCGCAGCAGGACATCCAGGGGAACAAGCCCATGGAGGACTCGCTCAAGGCCGAGGCCGACTTCTTCCGGCACCACCCGGCCTACCGCAACATTGCGGCCCGCTGCGGCACGCCCTTTCTGGCCCGCACGCTCAACGGCACGCTCATGGCGCACATCCGCGACCGGCTGCCGGACATCAAGGCGCGCCTCAACACGCTCATGGGCCAGGCCCAGCAGGAGCTCGCCAGCTACGGCGACATGCACTTCAGCGGCAAGGAACACCGCGGCTCGCTCATTCTGCAGCTCATGACGCGCTTTGCCGCGTCGTTCATCTCCTCCATCGACGGCACGTCCACCGAAATCTCCACAAAGGAGCTCTGTGGCGGCGCCCAGATCTACGACATCTTCAACTCCATCTTTGCCAGCTCGCTCGAGTCCATCGACCCCACCTCCAATCTCTCCGCCCACGACATCCGCACCGCCATCCGCAACTCCACCGGCCCCCGGCCCAGTCTTTTCGTGCCCGAGATGGCCTTTGACCTCCTCCTGAAGCCCCAGATCAAGCTGCTCGAGGTGCCCAGCCAGCGCTGTGTCGAGCTCGTCTACGAAGAGCTCATCAAGATCTGCCACACCTGCGGCTCCACCGAGCTGACCCGCTTCCCGCGGCTGCAGGCCAAGCTCATCGAGGTCGTCTCCGACCTCCTGCGGGAGCGTCTTGGCCCCACCTCGAGCTACGTAGAGTCGCTCATCTCCATCCAGCGCGCCTACATCAACACCAACCACCCCAACTTCCTCGGCGCCGCTGCTGCCATGAGCAATGTCGTCAGCGAGAAGCAGGAGCGTGAGCGCAAGCGCATCATCCAGGAGGAACGCGAGCGTCGGGAGCGGCGCCGCATCAAGGAGGCCAGTGTCAATGGCGAAGAGCCCCACGAAGAGCCCGAGGACGATGCGGCCAGCGTCCTCGGCGACCGTGCCACGCCCACCGTGGCGGCTATCCGCAAGGCCAAGGCCGGCCGCAGTGCCTCCATTGTGCGCGATAACGCCGCTCCGTCTGTGCTTGGCACCGCGGCCCATCCGCCCAACAAGGACACCTTTTTGAACTACTTTTTTGGCAAGGACGGCCCCGCCGGCAGTGCCAGCAGCCGCCACTCGGCGGAGCCCTCGTTCAGCCAGGGCCTCCGGCGGCCCGAGGACCGGCCCCTGCGGTCGCCCATGCCCCAGCAGTCTACGGGCTCGCTGCGGAACGACATGGACGACCTGTCGGCCCACGGGGGCAGCGATTCCTTTGGCATCAACGGCACGGGCGAGCCTGCCTTGACGGACCGCGAGGCCATGGAGACGGAGCTGATTCGCGCCTTGATTTCGTCGTACTTTAACATTGTGAGGGAGTCCATTACCGACCAGGTGCCCAAGGCGGTGATGCATCTTCTCGTGAACCACTGCAAAGACGTCGTGCAGAACCGGCTGGTGAGCGAGCTGTACCGGGAGGGTCTCTTTGAGGAGCTTTTGTACGAGGACGACGGCGTCAAGAAGGAGCGTGAAAAGTGCGAGAGCCTGCTGGAAACATACAAAAAGGCATCCAAGATTATTAACGAGGTTTTGTAGATGCTATTGTAGAGACGGGTCCAAAAGACGAGAACGAAAGAAAAAAAAATGGTAGACAATGGGGATTACAAAACTATTTTTATTGTTAGGAATTTGGATGGATGTATGTAACATTAGTTTTTGGCAATACGAGCGTGACCTTAATCATGGGACTATGAACTGCGCAAATCGGGGCGCTGGGCATGGCAAACGCTGTCGTCGTCGACGTGAGCCTCCATGAATGGCGTAAACTCTCCATTGGCCCAGGTACCGTCGATGCCGTCTACTAGGGGCTTCCCAAAGTCGTCGTCGTCAAAATCAATGCCCAAGTCGATGCCCTCGATGGGGGGGTCGTCGTAGTAAGAGTCAAAGTCACGAGGCGGTGGGTTGGGGTCGTATCCCTCGGGGTAAAACACCAAGGGTGTCGCTGACGTCGTGGCCCGTCTTGGTCGTGTTTTTGTGGGATCCAAGAGACCGCCTTTGTATACCTTGATGGGAAACTTTTCTGGGAAAAACTCGTCCTCGTCATCCTCATCGTCATCATAGAGGCGACGGGGACGGTCGTCTTCGCTGCCCTCCCAAATATACTCTCGCGTTTTTTGGAGGGCTGTGTACGTATGTGTCGTCAGTGTATCAGCCTCTTTAATGACAATAGTGGGATTTCCAAGCCTTTCCGTGACAAGGGTAGGATAGGGAATATCAATGGTCAACCCCGTGGTGGGGGGGAAGCAGGCCATCATCGCCACAACAATGCAAACTGTATTCATCATTGTTGGTACCTAAGAAATAAAAAAAGAGAGAACTATTATTATCATACACTACCAATCGTCCACCTTGTCAAACAATGCAAACATGTGTTTCCCCGTGAGCAGGGTAGCCCATAGCTGCAAAGTTCCCTCGAGCGTCACTTTATAATAGTGTCCCGCTAGAGGTGGCTCTAACATGACAGCCTCGAGGGAAAAGAACATGGATGGGTCTGGTTTTCCAAACTCTGGAGACACAAAGTAGAGGGCCTTTGTGTCGTCTTGTACCGTGATGGGCAGCCCCGTGCAGTCGTGCCTGAAGTGGCCAATCGAAGCGGGAGGGCCTTTTGTATATTCAAAAAAAAGACCGCTGATGGCACCGTTGGTAAAAGATGGCGTTATTCTCGACATGTTTTGCAGGGGAAGCACTGTTGAAAAGAAGCATTTGGATTCCATATTGTGCTTGTTGTCTCTTGGATATCTTGTCGTTATCCGGGGAATCTTCAAATGATCTTTGGTTGCAATGGAGATGGTGTCGCTAGGAAGAATGACATAGTAGGTACAGATCCCACGAGACATATCGAGATAGATAGGGGTTGGTCGGTCCAGAGGAAGACTGGCAACGTGCATATAATGGGCATATGGCAGATACGCTGACCACTTTGTGTCTATATCAATAATAGGCAATGGCAACTTGCTTCCCCTAGATGCTTCCAACATCAGTTCATTATTGTCATCACCATGGAGGTACTCATTCGGGCAATGGGGTCCTATTTCAATGCATCTGCCTCTGCTAGTTTGGAAGGCAATGCCCATGGTCTCGTCACGAGCAATGCGAAAATAGACATCTACAAGGCGTTCATTTTTTCCCAAGGGAAAGTAATGGAACACAATATCCAACTCACTATTTTTTGCAAATCTCCTTGCGTTTAGCTGTGTTGTATAAAACGCCTGGCTTGCCTTTTCATCGCCGTCGTAGTGAGCATGTATGCCGAGAAGACCATCGCACCATGCTACAGTATACCCAGTGCATCCCATGTCATTCAGCATGGCCCTTGCTAGGTGTTGTGTTGGGGTGCTCAAGAGCAAGCAGTCCACCCTGCCGACTTGTATAGGATACAAGCCCGCTAACTGCGATGGAAGCATGGGTACGGACCAGAACGGACCTACTCTAGAATTTGCCGCATCGTTTACTGAATACGAAAATGTAGTAGCATCATAGAGGGTGCCTCTTTTGGGTTGGGCGTACTTGGCGGTTATTTTCTGCATCGTGTTAGCCCTGATACACTATTATGAATAATACGTACGTCTGTAAAGAGTTCAATGTGCTCTCCAGTATGATACACATGAGTGGACCACCAAGTGGCGGGCCTGGACTCCGCTTCCAATCTCTTGATGAGCTTGTCCATGGGCCGCTCTGCTGTCACAATGACCATTTGCCTTACACCAATGAAGTCTGAGTTGATGAGAACAGTTACTGTGCCAGATGATGTGCCACGGCCGAGCCGCTGTGGTGGGCACTTTTCCTTCCATTCATTCTCTAGGGGTGGTGTATTGGATATTCGCTGGATGTAGCGGGACCCCTCGAAAGCAATATAATATGCCCATACCTCCTGGAATGGGTCGGCTCTAAAAGGACTACCTATGTGGGGTTCTTCTTTCCAGTGGTCAGAGTTGTGGACGGTGGCTAGTTTTTGGAGTGTGGAGGGATGGTCTTTGATCAAGTCGACAATTTCGGTGGGCAGGTGGACGGATACCATATCCCGCGTGAGCTTGCCTACTTTTTGTGCGTAGAAGCGGCGTCTGTCCTTTTCTTGTTTTTCCGTTGCATTTGTGTTGATGCCGTTCTCCCAGCTAGGCATGACGATGGACTCTGGCGTCTGTTGCTTGTGGCAGGAAAGCCATTCCTCTAGACAGGCCTTATGGCACGAAGCGATCATGACAAACAGGTCGTCATCGTCTTCGATATATTGCTCGATAAACCAGTAGCCCACGTTTGTGCCTGTGGGTACGTGCACCCTTTCGAGGCCACGATACGGAATGATGGCTCTGACCTGTTGTTCGCCAATGAAGGAGACGGCGTCGCCCATACTATAGGAAAAATGGCATAGCGAGCACGCTGGCAAAGCAGAAAAGTATGTATGTACAAATTGATGGGGTTCTTCCGCGTCTGCCATGATAAATTTCTATCAAAAAGATGGTAAAAGGGTTTATTGAAGAGAGATGGATGGACCCCGAATAATCTTATATGTTGGAGTAAAATTTTTTTTAGGAAAGATTTTAGGCATCCTGCTGGCTGGGTTTCATATATCTCACCATTGTTAATATACTAGATGCCTATTCTACTTCTGGCCATGCAGGGTCAGCTATCCTACGGAAGACGGCCACAAACTTTTGGCCTTTGTTACGGGTTACCTTTTTGCCTTCTTCTGTTGCTGTACGCATAATACGGATACACGGGTCCATATCATGGGCAGGGTCCCCGTCTTCATCAATGGCCTCCTCCTCTGGTGACACACGCGCAAAGGACGGGTGGTTGACAAAGTGGTCTACCATCCATAGATGCAAGTCCTCCACGTCTGTAATGGTATATACTCTCCCTTGTGTTGGGTGCAGCACATATGCGTATTCTGACGCCAGCGTTGGTGATACGATGCGTGCCTTGTGCTTACGTGCTTTGAAATGGGGGTCTGGGAAGCAGATGAAAATCTTTTGCAGCTGGCCCTTTTGGAAAAAATTGGGCAAAAATTTCATTGTGTTGGCTCGAACGCAGGCCACATTCGTGAACGGTGTGTGCACTGTGCTCTTAGACAGAACGTCCTGGTGCACGGTGCCTTCCGTTTGCTCGCCATCGATGAACACAGCGTCGCCTTCCTTTTTGGTGCGGTTCTTGGCCCGCAGTGCATGCACACGGTTCTGCACAAACTCGGCCACGTGATCGCGAATTTCCATGCCTGCTATTAGCACAGTGTCTCCGGTTACGGCGGCGTACCGAGGATAAGCGTCGAGGGCATGGCAGGGCCGAGGCCGATGAGTAAGCCACCGAAGCCGCAGCCAATGTCGGCAATTTCGACGCGGGGGGCGTCCTCGGGGCTGCTGGCGTTGTCTTTGATGAAATCGGGGTACAAAGAGGCCCAGCTCATCGTCGCCGGGCTTTCCGGGTACACGAGACTGTGGTCCGAGAAGGGATTGGCGTGGGCGCGCTGGCGGTAGAAGCGCTTTTGGGGCAGCTCCGCGTCGTCATCTTTCTGTGCCCGTAGGTAGTTTTCACGCTGCTGTTTCTTGGACATTTTTGGCGATTGGTAGTGCTTTGTTGCCGGGGCTTGGCCATTTTTTTTCTTATCGATAACACGTGTAGCACGCGCAGGGGGCGTTGAAGCAAAGACGACGGCACATTGACAATGGCACAGGATCTATATGGACAGCGGCCGGCGAAGAAGGCCAGGGTGGCCGAGATGGAGCTGACAAACACGCTTGACTTTGCAGCACAAATGCAGAGCGTTATGCAAAGGCCGAAACCGGCAAAGAAAAAGGACCCCTGGAAGACGCCCAAGACGCAGAAGACGGACAAGACAGCCGAAGGGGCCAAGGGCGGGAAGACGGCAAATGACAAGGACAGGGGAAGGGACAGGGGGGGCCTGCGGATCAAGGAAAAGGGCAGTGGCTTGACGGCCGACGAAAAGGAGAGGATTCGGCTGGCGTCGATAGCAAGGGCCAAGCGTTATGATGCCATGAAACGCGGCGAGATTAGCAGTGCCGATTCCCTCATTGACTTTGAGAAGAAATGGGCAGACAAGAAACGACGTGGGTCCGTCACAAGCGAAGACAATGACGAGTCCGACTCGGGAGCGTCGCTCGTCGAAGTCACAGACGATTACGGGCGCACGCGGCGCATGACAAAGGCACAGATAGAGAGAGAGGCACGGCAGAAGCGGAAGAGGGAACGGGACGCCGAAGAGCTGCGGGAGCTCAAGGCCATGCCCGACGCACCGGAAAATGTACTTTACGGAGACATTATTCAGACAAACGCAGTCGAAAAAGCAGAGCCCGTGCCCAAGGAAGACGTCGCCGACACGCACTACAGGGCCGAAGACGAGTTCCGCACGCGGGGCGCTGCGTTCTTTGCCTTTTCGCACAACGAAGAGGAAAGAGCCGCGCAGATGAAGGCCCTCGGCGAGGAGCGCCAAAAGACAGAGGCCAGCCGTGCCGCTAAGGCCGAGACAGTCGAGGCTAGACGGAAGGAGCTGGCCAGCCGCAGGGCTGCCCTCGAGGCCAAAAAGGCCAAGAGGCAGGCCGACGCCTTCCTCGACACCCTCTGAGGTACACGCCCCGCTACATCCACGTATCCATGACGTAGAGGTATCTGTGGATGTATCTCTGGCAGAGTCTGCAGCGTCTGGGCCGAGGACGACATGGCCCGTTTCTGGTGATTTTTGCGAGCGCATTGTAGAATAAAGGATGTCGAGCACCAACGGCCCGTCGGCGGGCTCCAAAACAAGTACGTCATGTTCCCGGCACGGCCGTCTAACGATGTAAAGCCTTCCATTTGCTTGCCGGTCTTGGCTCGGGCGTCCTCTCAGCCGTGCTTCTGCAGCCGATTGACCTCCTCAAGACGCGCGTGCAGCAGTCGGGACACCACAGCCTCCGCCTCGTCCTCGCAGACCTCAAATCGGACGGCTCTGCAAGCTTTGTGGCCCGTCTGTACCGCGGAACAGTGCCGTCAGCCCTCCGGACGGGCTTTGGCTCGGCCCTGTACTTTTCCGGGCTCAATGCGATCCGCTCGAGTGCTACCAAGGTGCCATTTCTTGCTGTAGCGACCACGGAGGCGTCCGCCGCAGGCACAGGCTCGTCAGGCCTCGTGAAGCTGTCGAATACGGGCAACATGCTCTGCGGCGCCGTGGCCCGTGCCTCTGCTGGGTTTGTACTGATGCCGCTGACCATCATCAAGGTCCGCTACGAGAGCAGCCTGTATGCATATCGGTCTTTAGCCGAGGCGAGCACGGACATTATGCGGAAAGAGGGTGTCCGGGGCTTTTTTTCGGGCTTTGGGGCCACGGCTATCCGGGATGCTCCGTATGCCGGCCTCTATGTGCTCACGTACGAGCAGATGAAGAGGCGCCTGAACGCGCTGGTGCCTGCGACCAAGGCTAGCGAGACCATGGGGGTGTCACAGGCCGCCACCATCAACTTTACCTCGGGCATTCTTGCTGCCGTAATCTGTTCCGTTGTGTCGAATCCCTTTGATGCCGTCAAGACACGGATCCAGCTGCAGCCGACCCGGTACCGCAACATGGTGCATGCAGCTCGACGCATGCTTGCCGAAGAGGGTATTCGTAGCATGTCGTCTGGTCTGGGCCTCCGGATGAGTAGAAAAGCCATGAGCTCTGCTTTGGCCTGGACCGTTTATGAAGAGCTCATTCGACGGGCTGAACTTCGGTGGTCCTCGCCACAAACCGACGTGCAAAAAGCTCTCTAGTATCATTTCCCCCTTTTCTTGACTTTTGGCGTTGCTTCACTTGGGAAAGGAGGCGTTCTTTTTTAGGGTCATGGCATTGTACTTATTTATTTTTATAAACCACCTCTCTCAGATCCTTATACTCTCATACTCACATACTCTCATACTTTCATACTCTCATACTCTCATACTCTCATACATCAATACATCAATACATCAATACATCAATACATCAATACATACATCAATATATTTTCCCCAGAAAAAATCGGTAAAGCATGTGCAACAAGAAAAGAATAAAGGGAGAAAAAATGGCTGGGAGCATTCAGAAAAACAGCACAATGAAGAGACAGAACAACTATTTTCGGAGGTACATCATCATGGGCGACTCGCTTCGGGACTTGTGCTTCTTCTTGACACTCAGCTCATACTGAGCACCATCGCCACTGCCCTTGCGATGGAAGGAATGGTGGTGGTGATGGTGGTGGCGATGCTTGTATGATTCCGTGCTTCCTACGCTGGGTGCCGGAGGCGGGGCATCCTCAATGGCAAGCAGCTTTCGGCTCTCCCGAAGAGACTTGGAGTGGCGCCACCAAAGATCACGCTCCTCCTCCGACACCCACCGTCGGACGAGAATATACCTCGGGTCCTATAGAATCAGCAACTGGCCAAAAAAATGAACAAATAATAAAAAAAAGCATACCTCGTCGGGTTCATAGTCTACATGGAAAAAGGCAAGAGTCTCGGCAGAAAGATATCGTCGAGCCATCCGCGTATACGTGGGCCGCATCATGGCCTGCCCCGCAGGCACCATGGCCGTCGAACTGCTGCCACCGCCTGCAATCTCAATGTTAATATCCGTCCGGCTGCCTCGTCGCTCTTCGTGAATCTCCGACATGGTCGCCATCGTCGGCGGCGGCGGCGAAGGCGCCATCCGTTTGGGAGACTCCTCTTCCGACTCAGATTCGGAGGGGGCTGCTTTCGGCAAGGGCCTCTTTTCCATAATGGCTTCGATTTCGTCCGGTCGTAGGCCAGAAAGAAGAAGGTTTTCATAGAGCTTCTTCTTGTACTCGCTCTCCGCCCGGGCCTGCTCGGCCTGTTCCTGCTCCTTGCGTTCCGCTTCCTTGCGGAGGTAGTTGGAAATCAGCTCCCTCTCCTTTTCCTCCTGCTCCAGCCTTTCTTTTTCACGCTGCTGGCTCTCCTTAAAGGCCATCAGGTCCATTTCCAGCTTGAACCGCGCTCGCTCTGCGTTCTCCCGCTCCACACGCTTCATCTCATCAATCTGCCGCTTGGCCGCCTCGAGCTCCGTACGTCGCTGGTAGGCCTCTTCATTCATCTTGGCCACCCGGGCTTCCTCTTCCCGTGCCTTGATGGCGTCCAGCTCACGCTTGGCACTCTCCAGCTCTACTCGGCTTTGGTACTCGGCTTCGCGTGTGTCCCGGGCCTCTTGCTGGGCCCGCTTGGTATTAATTTCGTCCAACTCACGCTTCAGCTGCTCGTATTCGGTCAGCCTCTTGAGCTCTTCCGACTTGAGCTTCTCGGCCTCGGTTTGCTCACGCTCTGCCTTGATATGATCGAGTTCTATACGTGCCGTATCATAATTGAAGCGAGTCGTGTACTCATCCTCCCGAGCTGCCTTTTTCCGCTCACTTTCCCGGGCCTCAATGTCCTTCCTCGCATTATCAAGGTCACATTGCTTCCGGTACTCCTCCTCCATGGCCTTTTCCGTACGAGACCGCTCAATGTCTGCCTTCATGGCATCCAGCTCCTTCTTGGCCTGCTCATACTCAAACTTGACACGGAATTCTTCGTTTCGGAGATACTGGGCACGGGCTTGTTCTTCTCGCTCCAGCTTCTTCCGGGCACGCTCCAAATCCGCCTTGTTACGAACCTCTTCGTTACGCTGGCGGTTCGCTTCTTCCTGCTCCTTGGCGGCCTTGAGGGCATCGAGCTCGTCCTTGGCACGGCGCATGGCATCTTCCCTTTGCCGACGCTCCTGCTTGGCACGCTCTTCCTCCTCCGCCTTGAAGCCGACAATGACTTTTTGCGCATCCATCAGCTTGGCATCCTGCTGCTCCAGCTGGTGCCGCATCCGCATGCTCTGCAGCTCCACACGCAATCTCTCGACTTCAAAAGCGTCCGGCGAAGGTCCTGCTGCCTCGGCTCCCGAGTTGCGTCGGGAGTGCACATGGCGGTGCCGTATGCTGACCTCGGCCTTGTCCTCCGAGTCTGAGCTCGAGGAGTCACTGTCCGAGTGCTGCGTATTATAATTATTAATTACCACAGGAGTAGGCCGTGCTTGTGCCTCCTTCATCTCAACGCTGACATTGTTTTCCACCGTCTTGTCGTCCGAAATGGATTGCCGTCTCTTTCGGCGCGTCTTTACATGCGTCTCCGACTCTGAATGGGACGCCGACCGGGACATTTGGGCCCCACGAAAAGACCAACCAGGCGGTGCCGGTCCGGTGCTGTAAAAGCCCCGCACGGGGATCCTCGGGGGTGGAACGGAACCCTTTCGATGATGGACACGAACATCTACTTCATCCTCACTGCTGCTGAAGCTAGCAGGCTTTTTAGAAGGCATGGTATCAAATCTTTTGAGGATATTTTGTTTTTTTTGGAAGCGGTGGTGCCTTTTTTTTGTAAATGTTTTTTTTGAATCGTGAGAGGAATGGGGAAAGAAAAGAAGGATGGGGAAAAGAGAAGAAGAGTAGAAGAGTATTAGAACAGGAGATGGGAAAAAAGAAATACAATCAGGGAAGCTTTGAGCTCATACGGAGCCGACCAAGATGTCAGATGAGAAGTAAATTTTATTATCGATTGATGACAGGGAAGAATAAGAATGACTGCGGACTCTGAAGTCTTTCCTGTTCTTTGACGGAAAAAAAAGAAAAGGAAAAGAGAGGCAGGGGTCACGGTACACAGTCATTTATTACCTACCATCTTGAGGTTTAAATTTTTAAAAAAAAAATCTTAGCGTCTCGAAACGTCGTACATGCAAGAGAGCATGCATACGCAGTATAGATGTAAAAAAAGAGGTAGTAGTATCACTTTTTTAGGATCGAAAGTCTTCTCTCAAACCCTTTTTAAATGAATGAATTGGGAACGCCACGATCCGCAAGTTATAGGCAGAATGGCATTTCGGGGGGTTTTGAGACGGAAGATGGGGAAGAGAGGGGAGGGTGTCCGTTTGGGAGGGGCAAAGATAAGACGGGTCTACGAAAAGAAAGAACATGCAAAATGATCATCGTGGCTTCAAAAACGAAAAAAAAAAATTAAAAAAAAAAAAAATAACACGGCTGGTACAAAATGATAGCGACATCCCAAAATGTAGTACATACTCTGATAAAGCACGTCAGTCTTACTTGTAAGATGTGAGCTTCATTTTATAAAACTTATAAAAAAAGGATGCATCTTACATGCCACCGCCTTCTTGGTAGTAATATGTAGCTTCTAGATAATGGAGAAATGAAAGGCAAACGACGCCCACTTCTCAAGCAGCTCTTTATCTTTTGTCTCTTCCATCTTTTGACCTCTTGAAGGCTGGCCTCTTGGCCTCTCTTTGGGTGGGGTGTCCTTGTAAGACAGTTCTACAAAATAACGACTTGAACGTTCCAAAGCGTATGACAGCAGAAGTACCATGCCAATCTTACGAAAATGCATTTTGTCTGGTCTGACAAGGGAATAATAAACCAATGACTCGTGCCAAAAAAGGACCATAAGAAAAAAAGTTTGGGCTTATCCTTCGGTCTTTCGCCCTCTTTTTTTGGCCGCACACTGTGCTTTTTTCATTTTTTTTTTCATTCCTTACGATTCTTTTCTCGCAGCACGACCGAAAAAAAAGACCACGAATATGCGTTGGACCGGTTATTAATTTCTTCTCTTCTCTCCCGAACCCCGACCGCCGTTCCCCCCTTCCCCTCCTCCAAAAAAGGAGTGCCTAGGAACTCCTCCTATAAACGCCACCTTCATGTAAGAGCATATTATGCTTACCAAGTTGACGTCGGTCAGTCGAATCGCCAACGTCAGAAAACGCAGCATTCATTCTCATTACGCGCGGCACTCTTTCTTTTTTTTTCTTTCTTCCTTCCTTTTCTTTTTGGCTTTTTTATTTTATTTTTTTTTGTAAAAAACATTATTCTCTTGTCTTCTCTATGATGCCTTGGCCCTCTGCAGAGCCGCCTTGGACGCTTCCAAGGCCTTTACATCCTTCCGAGCACTCTCCATGTCCTTGTCCATTGACCGCTTCACTTCGGTAATCGACGACTGTAAAAACATCTTGCCCACGCCCACATACACATCTGTCTTCTCTGGCAATGCCGACAGCTCCTTTTGCGTCAACTCGGCTAGTCTAATGTCGCGGACACTCTTCATTAGTTGCTCCTGCAAAATGGCTGCCTGCTGCTGCGCCTCTATCGCCGCATTTTGAGGAAGCTACCCCCGTCAGTATCGCTCTTTCCAATAAAGTAGAAGCGCACCTTTTGGGTCTGTGTGGAAGCCATCGTTTTCTCGCTAGGAGGGGAAAGCGTGGTTTGCCGCTGCTATGTATGTATTACTGGTGCTGCTGCAAAACAGCTCTATCTACAGAGAGGCCCCACTTCTTTGTACAAACCCTTTATTAAGACGCCAGTGCCTCTTCAAAAATGTCATCTGCCTCCTATATTGACTACTCTATAAAGATGTAAAAAAACAATCAAAAGCCTCTCCCATTTGTATATACAAAATTAAAATAAAAAATTAGTTTTTGTGATGTTTCTCACAAAGTTCTTCTGTAGTCGTACGAGGAACCACGCGGGGAATCGCCCATGGCGCCGGCCAGTTTAATTGGAAAGCCGTATCGCCATCTAGACATTTCTCAATCCATATACGCCACACAATAAAATAATAGGCACCCAAACCAGTCAAAATATGCCACCATCCATGTCCTTCGAGAAGGATCGCCCAAGGCAGGAGGACAATGTCCCGCCATGTCCGAAGATGGACGCAGTAAATGTTGTCGAGATTCCAAATGAAAAAACCAAAGAGAAACATTGACAAGCCGCAAAAGCACATTTTCCAGAGTTGACTCATAATCCCATCCGCTTCCTTAGGCCACGTGGCCCGAAGTGTCGGGCGGACGTCTCTTTCCATGATATACATGGTCCAGAAGACAAGGGCCGCCGTGAGCACGGCATACGACACTTGGTGAAACACTGGGTTCTTGGAAATTAGATAGACGGCTGTAATGGTCACGGCAAGCATGGCAAGAGAAATTCCCACCATGGCAGAAACGGCCTTTGATGCGCCGTATGAAAATGTCGAGTAACCAATGATACAGGTGGCATAAATCATGGGCAACTCATCGGCCAATTGCATGGAGTCTGTATAATTAGCAAATAAAACAAAATAAAATAGATAAAAGAGTCTTGAGTAGACGTACACTTTAGGGTGCTGTGGAAGGCAATGGAGCCGAGACCGACTGTAATGTACGTGATGAACGCCACAATAAAGGAAGGGCCGTGTCGGTAGCGAATGCAGTCACGAATGCCTCGGATCCCAAGCCACAGAAACATAATGTTGGTCAAGCTATTGACCAATTCGGCACAGTATGGTGTGATATTATAGTCCTCTTCACACCAGTTGAGGGTAGATGTCTGCTCCCCCCATATGCCATCTCGGGCTTGGCGGTACGGAAACTGCATCATGGAGAACATTGCGGTCGTTGGCTTTGATAATTCCAGGAAAGAGGGCTACATATGTAGGAGAATGGCACTAAGAAGAGAAGCGAGAAAAAAACGAAATGGCCTCCAAAGCAAAGCAAGGAATAATGTGTTCAATGAGAGAAATATAAAGAGAGAACGGACACACCCGGGAATAAAGATAAGGCGAAAGTGGTGACGTTG
This sequence comes from Chrysosphaeria jannelii, assembly GCA_020002325.1. Taxonomy (NCBI): domain Eukaryota; kingdom Fungi; phylum Ascomycota; class Sordariomycetes; order Ophiostomatales; family Ophiostomataceae; genus Chrysosphaeria; species Chrysosphaeria jannelii. Next base: position 12,161 of record JAGKRY010000017.1, on the reverse strand, counting down.
GATAGGTGAGAGGCATGGGTGGTAACGAGTAGTAGCCTTGCTTAGCATGTGCTGCCCCCGGATGGGGGACAGCCTTCCAGACAAGGTTTGTGGGGCTAAATAGAAAATGCCCACCCAAAACTCGCACCTTATAGTGGGCCGCTGTCGATAACGGCGATGAGAAGTGGGTTCTTTTTGGCATCGAATGTAGGGTACTTTTACATTACTGGCTTCGCACAAGAGCGCACCCATCCATCCCCTCCATAAAGAGCTCTTCTCAGAGCAAAAAAAGTTTTTTAAAAAAGTAAAATAAAGCACAATTCCCAAAATCCCTCGATGAAGGATCTACATACCTCAGACATGGCCATTTCAACGCGATGAAACATAGAAACCTTGCGAGATCACAGACAAGAGCGGACGATACGAACAAGACAAGAAGGATTGATGCATCCGCCTTTAGTTGCGCCGTCACGGGGCTTTAAGCTTGCAAGGAAGCATCCGACGACGATAATGGACGCTATTTTTTTTTCATTTTTGTTTATTTTTTTGAACGGCAAGGCTCAAACACGCCATGGACGGATCCTCTTGCCATGATGCCTATCTTGCACCCAAAACAGCCATCAAGTGACACCCGAAAACTTGGTCTCGACTTGGGGGCTTTCTTCACTGACGTAATGTATACCTCGATGTGACTCGGCCAATGGCGCTAGTCCCCATTGGGATGCCCACAGATCTAAAAGAGATCTAGAGGTGTCCCAAGAGAGAAAGCGGTCGGCAAGCGCAAAAAAGAAGTGCCGCTAAAGGGAGTGGGGCCACGTTACTTCGCCTGCTTGTTTGAAGGGCGTGATGCCATGACAGCGAATGGGAATACTCAACGACGCGATTGTGAACGGCTGTGGTGACCATCATTGAAGGGCGAGTACGCGTCGCACAGAAAAAAAGGACGCGCAAGCAAAATAAGCCATGGCATCAAAGGGGTCGCGATGGGGGACGTTTCTTTCACAAACTGTTGCTAGTGTAGAAGCCCGTCTTGACACAATGCTCGCCGACGATGGAAGCTCCGAGGCCGCAAAGACGACGGCTGGGAAGCCTGCTGAGACTGAAAAGAAGAAGAAAAGCCCCGAGAAGTCGCAACAGACGCTGCCTGTGAATGAGCGTCTGCAGAAGACGCTGGCACAGGCAGTTGGAGGACAAAGCCAGGGGGGATCTACAGTAGCATCGGCGACAGCTAGTCCGAGGCCAAGTGCAGATGTGGCAAGAACTGTGGTGGAAAATGAGGACACAAAGGACTCTGTGGCTCTACAAGAGCTTAAAGACTTGAAAGACACAAAGGATGCATCTGTGACGGATGTGGAAGCACCGTCACAAGTATCTGTCCCTAGGGGAGAGAATAAGGAAGTAGCCTCCATTCTTGAAAAACGAGTCAAGGAACTGGAAGAAAGACTGGCAGCGGAACGACAATATCACCAAGAAGAACGCCAGGATGCCCTGGAAAAGATTGAGTCTCTTCAGTCAAAAGTACAGTATCTCTCCCAGGAAAACGCCAATCATGTCAATAAGGCAGTGGACAGCAGCGATGCAAAGAGCTCCGAGCGGAAAATGGCCGAAAAGGACAAGAAAATCACAGCATTAATGGAAGAAGGGATGCGATTGGGGGCGTTGGAGCAGAAGCTGCGGGCCATTATCAAGAGACTACGTGCAAAAGCGAGTGAAAACGAGCATGATATGGCGGAACAGCGTGTTTTATTAGAGGAGAATGCCTCTGCGATAAAGACATTGCAAAAAAAAGTGGAAAAGATGGAGACATTGCAAAAGGAACGGGACGTTGCGAGTGCACGGGCGAGTCAGACGAGCAAGGAGGTGTCTGACTTGCGGCTGGACGTGGAGACGAAAGAGGTGACCCTTCAGGAGCTGCGAAAGCAATTGCGAATGGCAGAAGAGGTGGGTGATGCCATGAAGGAGCGTCTGCAGGACGAGGCATTGCGGGAGGAAAAGGAAAAGGCAGAGACGGCGACAAAGGCCCTGGATGAACACAAGGCCGAGGCGGCAAAGGAGATGGAGCAAATGAGGACAGAGCTGAATCTGTGGAAGGAAAAGGCCGAGACGGCTGGTCAGCAGGCAAAAAAGATGGAGAGCGATGCGAAAAGAGAAATGGTGACGATGGAGAGCCGACTGGAAGCGATGAGGGCGCGGGCGGAAGAGGCAACGTCGGGAGGAACAGAGGCCTCACAGGCGAAATGGATGCGACAAGTGGAGACGCTGCAGTCACAATATTCGATTGCGAGCACCAACTGGCAGGATATGGAGGCTGCTTTGCTGGCCAGGATTGCAAGCGTCGAAAAAGACTACGAAGAGGCGCGACAGAGGGAGTCGGAGATTCGAAAAAAGGCAAGAGAAGCGGTACGTATGAGCCAACGAATAGTAGGGGGGAGCATCTAATGAAAAAAAGGCGCTTCGGGCCAAGGTGGCTGAGGAAGATTTGGAGGAGGCTCGGACGAAGATACCGACAGAGGACGTGTCTGTATTAAAGCTGGAGATGGAGGCGTTGGTAAAGAGGGCGGAGAGGGCAGAGGCGTCTCGTGAGGAGGTGCGGGCTGAGTATGAGGCCAAGATGGCAGCGTTGGTAAAGGAACACGAGGCCAAAAAGGCGAGGCCGAGCAGGATCCAGGTAGGGATGGAGGAAAAGAGTCTGCAAACGAGTTGGCTGGAGAGTCTTCCGACGATGCCGCAGTCTCCGTTGCCGCCACAGGCACGAGGAAGCCACCCAGGCACGCCGATATTGAGTCCGACGTCGACGCAGGGCGCCCGGAACTCCGGCATGGATCTGCTGGGGCTTGGGATAACCAACAAGCTGCGCAAGCCGTCGACGCAGTCGAGTGCAGATGATTCTGGGGAGAGGGTGTCCTTTTCCATGCGTCGGTCGTCGGTGCAGCCGGGACGGACTCTTCTGCACACAATTGACCAGGGGAGCAGTGCAAGTCTGCAGACGCTTTCGCAGGAGCTGAATGGCGCCATGCGGCATCCGGGGCTGAAGCGGCAGACGTCGGGTCTGAGCATGAAGAGTTTGGGCGAGACGGACGGGGACGGGGACGAGAGAATGGTGCGAGACATTGGGTCGGTGTCGACGTCGGCAGCAGGGCCGACGGTGCAGCTGGTGGAGAGGATGAGTGCAGTGATTCGGCGACTCGAGGGGGAAAAGGTGGCGTCACAGGAGGAGATGGGTCGTGTTTCGGCGCAGAGGAACGAGGCACGGCAGGAGGTGGCACAGCTGATGAAGGAGGTGGAAGAGAGCAAGGCAGCATTGGTGCGGATGGAAAAGGTAGAGGCGGAGATGGGGGCACTGCAAGAACGGTACGAGATGACGTTGGAGTTGTTGGGGGAGAAGAGCGAGGCGGTGTTGGAGTTGGAGGCAGACGTGCAGGATGTAAAGCAAATGTACCGTGAGCTGGTCGAAAGGACCGTGTAGTCTTTTTCTCTTTTGATGCTGATGCTACTTGTGGATTTTTTTTTCGCCTACGATAGACTCTAATCGACCTGTTAACTGCTGGTGGCGGTAGACGACGTCCACCCATTCGTCCTGTGCATCCTCGCCGACGTCCAGCGTGGCGAGGGCGAGGCTGAAGTCGCCACCGAGCCGTCCGAGACTGCCGGCGCAATAGAGGACCTGTGTGAGGAGGCTGTCGCGGGAGGACGGCTCGTGGACAAGGGGAAGGTACGTGCGAAGAGTGGCCAAAAGACGGTCGATGAGGAGGAGGGGGAACGTGTGCATGGGCGACGGCAAAGGGCCGAGGAGAGGGTCTTCCGCCACACTGGCTGGGCCGGACGCCCGCTCCGGCTCGGGAAAGAGACTCTTGCTCATGGAGAGAATGGCAAAGCCCTGCTCCCGGAAAATCTCAATGTACCGCTTCAGGTACCGCTCCGTTTGCTGGCCATCGGCCCAGGCACGGGGTTTTGCCGAGGCGTCCTGGTGCTGGTGGCGGCGTTCCTGGTCGGCGAGATCACGCAAGGGCGCGAGGGCGTCGAGAGTGGCAGAGAGCGTGTGGAGACGGCAATGGAGGAAGAGCGTGCAGAGCGTGCGCTCGAGGGCCGTGGGGGCGAGGGGCTGGCCGGGGAGGGCAGGATCGAGCTGGAGATCGGCGAGGACGCGGCGGAGCCAGCCCACGTTGCGGAGCGCCGTGGCCAGCTTGAGATGGGCGTCTTGGAGAGACTGCAGCAGCCCTCTGGCCATGGCGAGCATGGACGCCTCCGCCTCGGCCTGGACGGACTGCACGAGAGAAGAGGCAGGGTAGAAGAGGTGCAGCCGACGGATGTGGTTGGCAAGATCAAGGGCCGATGCGTACTGTGGCGGCGTCGAGGCAATGGCCGATGCCAACAGCGGCGGCAGCTCCAGCACGTCCACGAGCCGCTCGACGTTCCTCTCCAGTAGCAGGGCCTCCTTGCGACGTTCCAGAAGCCCCGCGAGCGGGCCGGCGGCCGTGTGCAGCTGCGAAAACCGCACAACTTCGTCGTCCAGCGCCGGAAGCGCCCGTTGGACGTCTGCTACGCACTCTTCTACGCCCGGGACGGCCCGCTGCATGGCCGCATGGTGTGTTGCCGCGTCGAGGATCGGCTGGTAGGCCTTCTGCGCAAGCGTCTGCAGCGACCGCTGCAGCATCGCGTCCGTCTTGTCGCCGTCTCGAGGCTCATCGTTTCGGAGCGTTTTTGCGTCTTTTTGCACAAGCTCTGCTAGGTACTGTGCATCCGTAGCACTCAACGGCCCCGACAGACCGTCCCCAGACAGAAGTGCGTACAGTGCCTCAGCCATGCCCTCTTTTTCTTGTCTTCTTCGTCTTCTTCCTCTTCTCTCGTGTGGTTTAGCATCACCATGTACCCTTCGTACCGATTTGCTACCGAAAAGGGAAGTACGTGGGTCCATCCCGTCCCAACAAAGTCAGGCCTTTCTCAAAAAAAGAAAGAGGCAGTTCAAAGAGCGCTGTTCCTCAACAGCGCCGTCCTTTACGTCTATCTGCCGAGAGGTATGCTTGGCGCCACGGCCTGGTGCCAGTGGCGTTGCCGGAAATGAAACTGCTGCCCCTGTACCCTGCCCATCCCATCCTTATCATTGTATTATGCATCATACCACACATAGTCCTAGCCTTGGCTCCTTCCTTCTCTCCGTCCCCTCTCTTTTTTAACTCACCTTTTTGTACCCTTTCTGTTTTTAAAAAAAAGAGGAAGGAACGACCGACTGACCTTTCCCTAGATCATGAAGGACCCGTTTCCGATTCCCCCGATCCCGGCGTTGCGCCACGCCGTGCAGCCCCTTGCCGACTGGCTGCACTTCCAGACCCTCCCCGACCACATCCACGAGGTCGTCCTCGCCGCCCTCTTCTACACCTTTATCTACCTCGTCGCTTCGCCCCTCTTCTCCACCGTCTTTTTTCCCGCCGTCTACGGCCCCATGGACCGCCCCAAGCGCGCCAAATGGGACGCCCACATTGTCTCGCTCGTCCAGAGCGTCCTCATCTGCGTCATAGCCTTTGTCTGCATGGCCAGCGACACCCACCGCCAACAAATGGTCGATTGGAAGGAGCGAATCTGGGGGTATAGTGCCTATTCGGGCATGGCCGCAGCTCTTTTTTGTGGGTACTTTGTCTGGGACGTGGCTGTGACGGTGGCCAATCTCGGCACGTACGACAACGGCATGGTGGCCCACGCCTTTTGCGGCCTTGCCGTCTTCCTCTTCGGCTTCCGTCCCTTTGCCGTCTACTACGGAAACGTCTTTATCCTCTACGAACTCTCCACGCCCTTTCTCAACATCCACTGGTTCCTCGACAAGCTCAACAAAACAGGCTCCCTCCTCCAGCTGCTCAACGGCGTCACCCTCCTCCTCACTTTTTTTTTCTGCCGCCTCGTCTACGGAAACTACATGTCCTTCCAGTTCTACTACGACTTGTGGAGAGCTACCAAGGAAGGCCCCACTGCTGAGTGGGTCTTTGACCCAAACGCCCTCAATCCCCCTTCCGTTCGTGCTCTTGCCCTCGGCAGCCACCCTATCCCCTCTTGGCTCTTTTGGCTTTACGTCAGCAGCAACGTCGTTCTCAACGGTCTCAACGTCCATTGGCTCCTTCTCATGGTCAAAGCCATCCGAAAACGATTCACCGCTTCCCCCAAAGACATAAGAAAAGAACCCATTCCGACCTCCTCAACCACCTCCTCCACACCCCTTCCCCCTTCTTCCCTCAAAAAGAGAGCATAGCCTCGCCTCGCCCCTTTTCTTCCTTTTTGGGGGGCTCAATCAAAATAAAAATATGATTCTATTATAATGTAAAAAAATGTATATACAATGATGCTCTGCCCAACGTAAAAACGCTCAGAATCCAAAAGGGTTGTCGGGTGCTGCTCTTGTTAGTCCCCATCAATATAAAACGTATAAAATACATACTCGCTGCCGAGAGATTCGCCCGTCGGCCTGTCGGCTGTGGCGCAAGCTTCTTGTCCGAAACGCCAAAGCGTACCGGTGGCGGAGGCCCCGTCGGCTGCACAGAAAGCGGCGCCGGTGCCATCCCGTGGTTGCCAAACCCTTGCGTAAAATGCCCCGTCGGCTGCGGCTGGATGGCGGGAATAGACGCCGTCGTTGTTGCCGTCGTCACTGGCGGCGATAGCGGCATCGCCGGCATCTGCATCGACAGCGGCGGGAACATGCCCGTCTGCATCGGCTGCAGCGTCTGCATTGGCATAAACCCCGTCGACTGCGGCATGAACCCGGTTTGCATCGGCATCATGGGCATGCCCGTCATCATCGGCATCAGACCCGTCTGCTGCGCCATTATTGTCTGCTGCATACGGGCCTGCGCAATGTCGTTAAGACTCTTCCCCGGAGGCGCAACCTGCCCCGTAACCGTCGGCTGCAGCGGCGGCGCGAACGACCCCATCGTCTGCGGCGCCGACATGGAACGAGACGTCGGCGGCGGAAGCAAGCCACCCATGCCTGCATTGTACTGGGGTGCCGCTGGGCGCTGGCGGGCCGCACCGGTAGGCTCGGCCGCAAGTCCCTGCTGTGCAATCCCTGCAAAAACGGACGGCGATGCCCCCATGGGCGCTGCCGTTGTCTGTGCCGTGGCCTGGGCTTGCAGAGGCGCCACGGGGACTGCCGCAGGCTGCGTAGAAGCAGGCTCCGCTGGAACGGCCTGCTCCAAAAGAGACAGGTCCTTCATGGAGCCCGTCAGCGTCGCTGGAGGCGGCGCCACAGCAGGGGCTGTTGCTGGCTCGGCCTTGGAAGGCCTCACTTCCCATGCATCATCGTCAAAGCCACTCACAGGCTTCGCTGCTGGTTTTACTGCTGGCGACGCCCTGCCAGTGGCCTGCTCGGTGGCCTGAGAGAACGCCTTGGCATCGACGACATCGCTGGGAGACGCAGCCGGCACAGGACGTCCACGACGCGTGTTGTTGCGCAAAGCACCCCCAGGGCCAGAAAACAAACCACCGTCGGCGTCGTCCTTTTTGGTGCGGCCAAACTTGTGGTCCAAGTGGCGCATTACCTTGATGATGTCGCCCTCCCGCAGGCCGAGGCTGCGAAGATTGGTGGCTTCAATGTCGGGCAGCACGCTTTCGTCCATGCTGTCCTTGGCAAAGGCCTGTGCATAGCGCTCGCACAAGGCAACGGTCACGTCGCAGGACAAGAAGAACTGGAACCAGTCGTAGTCGGAGCGGTTGTGCTCAATGGTGGCCCCTGCAGCCGGCCTCGACTGCGGCTGAGTCAGTAGCTGCGACTTGCGCTTGACGCTGGACAGGGGCTTGTCCTCGTCAAGCGAGACCCCGGTGATGCGCTCGACATACTCGAGGTCCTCAATGGACATTTTCCCCACAGGCACGGCAATCTTGACGCCGTTGAGCTTGTGGAGGTTGATCTTACCGTCTTTAAGCCCGAGGAACTGCGCCTCTACGCTAAACGACTCGGTGCGGTCCGTCCACGTCCGCACCTTGGCCTGGTCTGGTTCTATTCATTAATACGTCGCCCCGCCGTCCATGTACATACTCGGTTTCCCCTTGCTTCCCGTGTCGCGTCGTTGGAGCTGCACCGCGTTACTACCACTTTCTCCATAAAGACTACTACGCCGTGATGGGTATCCTACCTCGTGTGTGCGTCTCGACTCGTCACGAGCCGCTGCTCGCACCGCATCCTGCGTCATGCGCTCCTCCTCCAGCCGGTTGCTACGCACCGTCGACTTGGCCGACACCTTGGCCTGCGTCGCTGAAATCGTCGGCACATGCTTTACCGACTTGCCACGCGGCTGCGGCAGGTCCGTGGGCGCAGCAGGGATGGCGCTGGACACGAGACCCGTCACCTCGACATAGCTGAGCGGGATCACGCCTTCCCGGCCGTTCTTAATGCGCCGGATCTGGCACCATTCCCTGCTCGACGTGTCGTCCAGCACAATCACGTCGTCGCCCGCCGACACGGCCACTTCGTCGTCACCCTGTGCCGCAAAGTCGTACAGCACCTTTGCCTTTTTGAGGTCGTGGCCTGTGCCGGCCATGATGACCTCGCGGAGCCCGTCTGCCCGGGCAGCACCCGCCAGTTCGCCCAGGGCAGCCACAATCTCCTCGGCCGTGTCCTTGGCGCCTGCATGGAAGTCGATGCTCTTGCTGGGCTTGACGAGCTCCATAAACACGTGCTTGCCCTCGCGTGAGTAGTGTGTCATTTTCTCGGCCGTCCATTCCTGCGACCGGCCGTCCTTTGGCCGCTCCGGCGAGATCAGGATGATGCCTGTCTTCAGGTTGATGCCGAGGGTGGTCGGCATCTTCTTGCGCTTGCCCATGACCGACACCATCTCGGAAATGTTGTACATGTGGAACCCCCCAGGCCCCAGCGAAATGGGCCTGTTCGGGTGGCTGTCCTCGGGCTCGTTGCTCGACGTGGCCGAGAACCGCTGCTGTGGGGATGTGATGTCGTCAAACGTGGCCTGGCGCGGCCGTCGCGGCAGCTCTGGCGATGCCTCCTCGTATTCTATGCTCTGGGGGCGCTGCGGGAGCGTTGGCGGCGGCGTGGCGGCCCGCTCGGCCGAGAGCGGTGGCCGTGCTGCCAGCACGCCGGCCAGGGCCGACGCTGCCGTGCTCTCGGGGACGACAGAGACACGCGGCGGCAGGGCAGGGCTCGTCTCGGGCTCTTCAAAACTCACCTTTCGTCGCTGCTTGTTCGACGGCGTGGCTGGGGGCTCCAGCGTGGCCGCAGACGGCGCAGGGGCCACCTCCCCGGCCGTGGCCGTGCCCAGGTCGATGTAGTTGGCCGGCGCAAAGCCGTAGTCGCCGCCGTGGCCGGCCAGGATCCAGTCCGGGTCGGACGTGTCGTAGATGGCCAGCTGGGCGTCTTCTGCAAACGACAGCTCCTCATCGGTCTGCCGGGTGTACTCGTAGAGGGCGCGGGCGTGTCGTATCACGGCGGCCTGTCGTTAGAAAGAGAACCGGGCGCGAGAAGTCGGCAGGCTTTACTCACCTCTTGCACGTAGTTGTTTGGGACCAGGCCCTCGGGCTCGTCGTCGTCGTCGCCCACGGCCTTCTTCTTGGCCCGCCACCACCCGTCGCCGCCGTCCTTGTCGAGAATGTACAGCACATCGCCGTCGGAAAGCGAGAGCTCGCCCTCGGACTGCGCCGTGTAGTCGTAAAGGGCCTTGTACACGCCGACAAACCCCATGACTGGCTCTAAAAATACCAAAAAGAATGCACGTCTACGCAAATACTCTGCTGTCTGCTCTCCGCTGCGCACACGCCTCGTGCCGTCGCTGTGTCCGTCAGTCCTGGCGCTGCCGTGCGCGCCCCAGGCCAGCAGCCTGCCAAATAGGGGATGTGCTTACGTAATACACGGCTGTGCGGCCGTTGGCAGGGCGCCCGCGGTACGACTCGTGGTACCCCATGTACCCGCTAATGTATTCCTACTAGAAGTGCCGCCGGATCGACTGGATGCCCCGGCCCCCAAACACGCCCAGGGACCGCCGCTTCGGCGCCCTGTGGCTGGCCCACATCTCTGCCTCTGCATCGACCGTCCGGCTGCGCTGTGGCTCCGTCTGCACCACCCGGGCGGCCACATCAACGTCTGCAATGATCTGTCTCGAGGGCGTCAGGTCCTGCGTCTCCAGTGGCACCCCTGCGCCCTCCTCTTCCTTCTTCTTCTTCTCTTCCTCCCCGGCTGTGTCTGCTTCTTCTTCCTGTGCTTCTGGCAGAGGGTCCTCGCCAGGGGAAAAGGAACTCGAGGACAGGAAATGGCTCCGCTGCCGCCGTTTTTTCCTTTTGATGGGGGTAAAATCGTCGTCCTCGGAGCTGCTGTCCATCGTAGAATGTCCCCTCTTGTGGCCCGTCCCGAAGCCGCCCTCCTCTGGCCTCTCTGCACCGTCTGGGGTCGTTGGCTCGTCGCCATAGCCCTCCCAAAACGCCTGCAGTCTCTTCATGTTGCTGTCGTACCAAAACGACAGCTGTCGTGCCACCATCCCCTCCTCGGGCCCTGCAAACCCAATGTACCGCACAATCTTTCTCCAGTCAATCGCCCCGCCCTCGCCTGCGGCAGCTTTGATCGTCGTCAGGATGGTATATGTCTCGACGATGCGTCCGCCAATGTGGAAGGACAGCGGCACAAACACGGAAAACTGCTCGTTGTACGTGTCCAGCATCCGCTGGAACCGCAGGGCCTCTGCGCTGTTTTTCCCCATGTCATGCAGCAGCAGAGCGTCCATCTCGTCCATGTCCGACATGTCGTCTTTGTAGGCCCTCTGCTCCGCGTCAGACTCTTCGTATGTGTCCTGCACCTCCTCCAGCCGGTCGTGGCTGTCCTCCACGCCCAGCGCCACATTCCCCCGCACAGGCGTCCCCTGGGACTGGGAAACCACAGCAAGCGTCGGCTTCTTGTCCGTCTTTGTCTCCCTCGTCTTATTTGCCCTATTTATTTTTTTTGACGGCAGTACAACGGGCCCTCCGTGGCCCCCCATCCGGTCTTTGATCTTCCTCCATCGCGACCGCCACGATTGATATGTGTGGTGTGGATACTGCCATTAATTCTCCTCTTTCTCTCCAGTGTCCATCAACGTACCAGCTCCTCGAACTCCTTGTACAGCAGATTTCCCCCCTCAAACACCGTGGTGCCGTTCCGGGCTGCCTCGTCCTTCTTTTCCTCCATAAACGCCATCAACATATCGTCTTCTTCTGCCGTAAAATCGTTGCGAAATCTCCGTCGTCGTGCCCCATTTGCCACTGTTTTGGGCTCCACAAGGTACCTCTCCTTGGCCAGCATCCTCTGCTCCCTCACACAGTCCTCAATCCACTTGTACGAATAGCCATTTGCCCCAAACATGGGCCTCGCTGGATCAACAATGGAATACTCTGCCTCGCGCTGCAGCACGGCCAGATGGCCCCCATTCGATGTTATGACGTCCTTTATGGCCTTGGGCGCCGTTATACACACGAAAAACGTGGTTCCCCGGAACGAAAACGGCATCTTCATCGGCCTCTTTTCTGTCGCGATGAAACGGCCGTTTTGCGACGCGTCGCGCTTTTGCCACTCTAAAAAGTGGGGACGTAACCTCGCGCGTACCTACATATCATCAAAGACGCTTCCTCTTGACGGCCAGTAAGGGCTTTGCTACCGTTCTATTGCCTTTTCTACATGGCCAAGACTAAGCCGTCTTAATTAATTAATAAAAATTTATTGCCTATGGTGCTTCCTTGGTTTAGACTGAGTTTACGCATAATTTAAGAGGCTGAACGCTAAAAACCTTGCCCTCCGGCCTCCAATCTTGATGGGGCCTTCTTCTCCAATATATCCTCTCTTCCATTCAAGTGTTTTTTTGTTTTTTGTGATGCATAATTCCACCAAGCTGCTGTAGCTGGGGATCTAGACGCGTCCAGCGCTACCACAAAGACGCCAGACGTGCCAACCGAGACCGTAACCGTATAGCTGAAACCGATAGAAGACAAAGAATGATGATGATGAGATTGGTACACAGTAATGGTCGCTTTTTTCGCCGTATCGTAATCTTGTTTTAGTGAGTGTGGATGCCTTCGGCCAGGTCGTAGTAGCCAACTGATGTCTAGCTGTAGTAGGGATGGTATTGCCTTGATGTCCCATGCGGCCTGGATGGTATCGACCACCACTCTGGCTGCAAGGACCGTCGATCGTGACCGTCGGTTGCCCATCTGTCCCGGTGGCAGAAGGG